>PPHD01008219.1:0-22022 GCA_002909625.1 Bambusicola thoracicus | reverse complement strand
CCTTGCAACAAATATAGATCCTTTATCTAGTTTACAAACATCTTGAGCACATAATAGAAATACTAGGTTTAATTGCTATCATTGCTCCATTACAAGAGATTCCTTCACCTACCAAAGTAAACTACTCTATACTTATGTTCAAGATTCAAATTATTTTTTAGTACCTAACAGAGCATTAGTAACAGAAGTTATAATTGTTTTCAACCCATCTTACTTTAAGAAGTCTTGTGTAAGAAGTTCCTAAACAGCCTTCATCCTGCCACAGAGACCACTGCCTACCACTTTCATCACTTCACAATCTAAAGCCAGCAAGACTCATAAAGTCATCACTTCTACCATATACATATATGTGTGTACAAATATATAAACACAAAAAAGGCATCTATATATAAAACACCAAAGTTCCCCTCCCGATACCTCTTTTTGCTCACTTACTTGTACAAAACCAGAACTTCTCCAAAAGGGTTCCCGTCCTCATCTGAAGACTTGACGGAAGATCACTTCACACCTGGTTAGTCTGCCCTCAAGCTTAGTAATGAGTTTTCTTTCCAAATTGAATGCACCTGGTCTTAAGTTTTCCCTGCTAAATAAAAGAGCCTTTTGGCAACTGCTATTTTCTCTCTAGGCAGACATTTATTCACTCTTTTCTAGATTTCCTTAAAGCTTAAAATAAAAATAAATCTAAACATGTTGATTTTTTAGCTTTTTCACTGCACGATATTTTCTCTTATTTCTAAACCATTTTTCAACTTTTTGCTGTCCCTTTCCACAATTCAGTGCTTGTTAGGAAAAAACAGCAAGTGCCAGATTGAGTGTACTGGCCCACTGTCTGTTTCAGATGCTTTCTTGTCAGAAAATGAAATTGGTATCTTCCTATTCCAACTTGTATTTCACTATTCATTTGTGAAAAGAACAAAAGCAGTTGCTCCAGAGACCTTTTCCCTGTATGAGTACTGAGGAAGAAAGAAACATATTTAATTACCATCTTGTATGCTTTCCCTGTGCTTTGTAGGGTGGAATAATTGTGGAAACACAGAACATTACTAATAACCCTACCTCTGCACATAAAGACTTTATCTCTGTCAGAGGACTTTCAAATGTGTTCTAGCTGTTGTTCTAGAAGGAGGCTTTATGCATCACTGAATGTCTGTCACCTGTGCTGGTATGGCTCTGAATTCTGGTAGATCTTTCTAAGCTTTTATACCCCAGGTTCAGCTGAACACAAGTGTTTACTATAAGCAATTAGCCCTGTTGCAACCCAGAGGGAGGAGTGCTAAAGCTAAAATACCTGCTTCGCAAGCAGCTGAAGATCCTATTTTATTAATGTTTAATTTGAATCTCTGTTATTACACATGATGTTATATAACTTTAGCATTAACATTCACTATATATATTTAAAGCTCATTTATTGAAGCAATTAAAAGCGCATTTAACCAAAAAACAAAGATGAGAGTCACCACTGCTATAGCAACAAAAAAGAATAGTAAAAGGGTGGAAGGCTCTCACTCATTAAATAGCAGGAGAGAAAGGATAAGCCAACTATTTCAATATGACACCATGCAACTGAAAGCATGGATATTTGAGAAGATGGGAAAAAAGAAGATAAGAGGTTAATTTAGGTCATATATCTCAATGGAGCTGCATTTTCTTCATCCCTCACAACTACAAGCCCCAAGAGACTCTACCATGGGAAGCACGAAAGATAATAACCCTGCACATTGTACTGGGCTGAGGGCTGCCTCCAACAAGCAAGATGATGGGCTGCAGCTTCTCTGTCTCATGCGCCACCTCTGCTAATGTCTGATTGTTCCCATTATGTCAGTGCACTGTGTGAGCCATTGAAAGTGTGGGTGTTAACAGAGTCTCTGCTATGCATTACAACACTTTCAAGATATGCCATACATGGCTAATTTTCTGTCATTCTCAAGTGCATTATCTGATCTTGATCTCTCTCCAGATGAAATCTAAGGTCACAATTGCACTAAAACCTCTTTATATCGTTCTCATAAAAAGCTGTGGGAGTTGTTTTCTTAATTGCTTGGAGTTTTGTTGGGTTTTTTGTTTAGTTTAGTTTTTGTTTGTTTGTTTTGAGACACAAATGTTGAGAAAAGTTTCATAATGCAAGTCAGGAATGATAAATGAAAGGGAAAATGTAGATTTCATACAAAATATTTTCACATTGCTCAGATCAGAAGAGGAACTGACAGCTGCCCCCAATTAGAAAAGCAGCTTAGGTTAGCTGTGCTGTATCACACCTGATGGGGCTACCACAGTACAGTTAAAGAAACTGTCATGAGGAGCAAGAAATCCAATTTCATTCCCCCCCTCCCTCTTCCCGAGATAAGAGAGTTCTGCTATTGCAGGCTAAAGATTACAGATGATTTCCACATGCACATTCATGTCATACTCTTTTAACATTCTCATATGAGCACTGGAGATAAAATCCATAGCAGTAGAGGTTAAAAACAGTCTCAGCCTAGTGTAAAACATCACCAGGAAGACACAGAAAAACAATTGCTGTAGCAAGAACAATAGAAATAGCTAAGTTATTGAAAATGTATGGGGCTTCTGGCTTGCTTTATGCATAGATCAAATGCAGAGTTTGCGTGACTGATGCCAGCCATTTTCTTTTAGCTCTGCTTCTGACCAATCTTCTGACTTGAAGCACTTTTCCTCCCTCTTGCCAGTGGACTAGTACTGTACTACCTCCTTGGTGGTTCAACAATGTCAAAGACAAATCAGATGCAACATTCCCCTCCCAGTTTGGTCCCACTAATTTAGTCTGCCAGCAATTAAGCGCTGGTAATGACCATGTTCTGTGCAACCCAAGTGCTTGTCCCCCAGGGCCTGACAGGAGTTCAACATCTAATATTACACAGGTGACCACAAGTAAATAACAACTTGTACAGAATATCAAGTTTAATCTAAAAATGAGTTGCAGCATGAACAAAGCAGAAGAGATTTAAACCTGGCAGAGTTATCTGTTGGATAATGTCATGGTTTTATGAATTTTGTTATTGGTATTCCACATCATAACATTATGTAGTGCACTGGGAGTTCAAGAGTCAACGCTCCGGTTTGATGGATTGTCAGTATTTCCAGGTATACCTTTCTCAGACAAGAAGAAGAACTGCATATCCCAGAAGACTGTCACTGTTCCGTTTCCGTTTTCCATTTAGAGGGAAAGGTGAAACTGCTTGCAAGTCATGAGACTGTCCTTCTCTCCCAGGATGTGGGTCTGTGGGTCCCTCCCTCCGTTCCTCTTAGTCATGGAACCAGGCCAAACCAGCCCAAAATGTTGACAGACTATTCTCTCCTGCTTGCAGAGAGATATAGAGACACCAAAACAACTCCCCTACAATCAACCTGGGATGTGGGCATGACTGGGAAGAGTGATAATTCAGCACTGATACCTCACCCTTGAGGGATGCCAATAACCAGCATAACACAGAAAGCAACCATGCTTGCCTTGCATTTTACTGTAACCCAGAAAACCAGCTTAGTGATAGGGAAAAATACAAGCCACAGGGAATACTTTTGCATCTTAATCCAGTTTTGTCCACTTTAATCACATTAACCACTCCTTGGCAGTAGAACCTGAGCTAGGGCCTCTCACAGTTGCTCCACTTTCTACCCGGAGTTCTGTGTCTTAGATCTGTCTTTTCCATATTGCACATTTCTACATGCAATCATACCTGGGGGTATCATCTCCTGGGGGCAGATGTTTTGGTTCATTGCTATAAACAGTCCAATGACAGTCAGCTTGTAGATACGTCTAGTAGATATTCATTTGTAAGAAACCTCCCATCCCACTTAAATCAGTAAACTGAAGCTGTTGAGATCACCTTAATTACCACAGTATTGCTGGTGAACATCTATCTCAATCTCTTTTACTCAATGCTCTCTAGAAGGGAGCCATGTAAAGCAAATTGGGTTGGTGGTTTGATGAGGTAATTTTTAGACAAGTGTGAGAGTTGAGGTACACTCCTTCTCTAGTCTTCAATTCTCTGTGTTTAAGGCCACTCTTTGACCTATCATATGCCACCCAACATCAAAGTGTACTTCGTCTTGGCTGAACACAATGTGTGCCAATAGCTGCTGGAATCTTAGATGTGTCCATTATTAAGTTTAACCAGACTGAACTATTAATCGTGTAGCCTATAAAAACAGTTTTGGGAGATTTTACAGATTTTTGAGAAAGAACGATGCACATTTATCAAACATATAAATTCTGTCACCATTCTAGAAGTCTAAGCAGGTTTAAAAACAAAGGGGAAAATGATGGTTCACAAATAATTTGCTGGCTGAGGGAAAAATAATGAATAATTTACTTGACAAACATAATCACATAATAGAAAACATTCATAAATCTTCTTAATTGATGGGAAAAATAATTGAATGAACTCTGAAAAAAGAATGTGACAAATTAGAATGAAAATTCATGGTGTGGTCCAAAGCTTTGTTAGGGCAAAAGAATTGTAACAGCAAATTCAATTGCTTGGGGCAGGAATCCTAAACATATAAAATCACATTCCCTTGTTTCCCCTTTTGCTACTGCTGATGCGTTGATGCTAGGACCATGCGGTGTTCATTGTCTCACTGACTGATAGTACAGATTTGATAGTCAGAAAGACTTAATGGGTTTTGCTTTCATAAAGCACAGTGAGATGAAACAGCAGGAGCTGCTCTGCATCAGAATGAAGCTGCATCCTGAATGGCTTCTACCTTTCTGCCGGCTTGAACCCTGTTTTCAGGATTTGGTCACATTGCCAATGGTAATATTTTAAATATGTGTGGTGAAGTGGCCAGGAGAATGAATATATCTGGCTTGATTAGGTCTATTCTTCAGTGTTTCTTGCCCAGTTTGACATACAGGTGGCTGTAAAGGGGAATGGACTGTTGTACAGTCTGACCGTTTTTGCTTGGGTGCTCCTTTGTACAAATTCTTCATGTTGTAGTCAAGGACTAGAGCGGACTCCAAGCCAACTAAGGCTTTGAGCTCAGCCTGGCTACGTCTTTGCTCCCTGATTTGGCAGCGTCTGTCCTTAATTTGATGGAAAAGCCTTGTTTTCCGCTAAATGCCTGCATACTCACTCCTCTCCTGTTCATTCCGCTCTCTCTTGTTTGTCCCATGGACACTTTGGGATCATCTCCTCTGTGCAGATCACAGAGGTTGTCACATCCCTTCTCTTTTTCCAACAGGTCCTAGCAGTAACCAACAGGACAGGATAAATAGCAACCTTCTGTGCAGTCAGGTCAGCAAGGCATGCAACATTTGGTCTAGCACTATGCTAGCTAGATCCATAGCTCCAAAGATGCTTTTCAATTAAGTTATTTGCACAGATCAATTCAAAACCAAAATAATGTTCCAGGAAAACAACATATGCAGTCCCACTCATGAAGCAGAAAGGATTCGAATTGTACATTGATTCAGGACTATGGATGGCTTCCAGAAACAGTACTTTATGGTTCACACTATCTTATATGCCCTAACACGACACTAAACTCTTTGCGTAAAAACTAATTTACTCAAGATGGGAATGATCTGTTTCTGTGTGGTACCTAGGAAGTAGTTAGCCTGAGCTCCACTCCACTAGATTCAAGAAAAATCAAAGTAGAATACACTTTATTAGCCCTTTTTCTTTTCTTTTTTTTTTCCAGCATCTCAGTCCACATAAGTATTGATGAACTCTTGACTTGCTTGAGTGGGAACATGTGAAGAAATGCAAAAGACCTGAGGCAATGCCAACAGCAGTTGTATTTCACAAAAAAGAAGTGGTGTCTTCAACTTTGCAGATGGAATATACTGGTGAATGAGTTTGCTTTAGAGGATGTGTGAGCATTCATACATGCATCCAGGGACACATATCCCTTCCTTCACAGACTACTTTGTTCCACAACCTCTATGCTTTGTTAGTGCTCAAGGTAAATAATGCACATTTTTAAGCTGTTGAAGTGTATGTTTATCTGCTATGGATTGCTATTGTTCCAAAGGAGCTATTCATTTCTACTGGATAAAGCACAGCATCAGCACATACGTACGCAAACAATTACTTCCTCTCTCTCCTTTTCTATTTCTCATTTAATTAATAATCTCATTTCTCAGTTCACTGCTGCTATTTTTCAGTGACCCCTATTCAAAATCACATCCAATGTACTCTCTCCTATCTTGCACACACCAAAACAATCTCCCTTAAAGTATGACTGGGTCCTTGCTCAATTTCAGATTTTGGAGGGAGTGAGAAAGGAAAGGAAAAGGTACTTAATCCATGTAGGACAGACTGTTTTATCTTTTTCCTTTGGAATATATTTGACATGGCGTGACCCAGGAGAGAGAGTGCTCAGAGATACAGAGGACACTCAGCGGTCAAGCAGAGGAAGCAAGCATAATACTTCAGCTTGCTCTGCACCTAGTGAGTGAGTGAGAATGAAGTGCAGTTTCAGAAATATTTTTGGTGCTGACAAATGCAGCAGCAGAATTCTCAGATATGGAAAAAAGTTGGGTGAGCTCTCAATGCTTTACACATCTTTCTCTTAAACTCTTAATGGCTGTCACAGACAAATAAAAAGGATACCTCCACTCAATTATCAGTTAATGATTAAAAAATAGGAGTTTTATTACTATTTTAGAGGAGAGAATTAGAATGTTCGATTAAACTACTCTCACCCTAGATATATAGAGATGCTAGGCTTCAGCAGCTATCACTAATCTTGGCACTAAGCAGCTGGATACCTGGGATCTCTAACAATAAGGCCCCATACCAAAGAAAAACTCTATACATGTAAGCATATAATGCATTCCATCCTTTAATTAAAATTATATATATGTCAAACATTCATCACATGCTAAAATTCTAATCTCAGAAAGGATTTTTTTTTTACCTGCATCTGCCTAAATGTCAGTGATGGAGAATCTTAGCCTCTCTGAAGTATGGTGTATTTTAATTGCTGTGATCCTGTTTCTGATTTACAAAAGATCTTGTACCCAGCAGCCAATTTTAGAATAAATATCTTCCTTCTATAATGTTCCTGAATGTTTCATCTCCATCAGAGAATATCTGAAAGGACCTAAGACTGTTTAAATATTTCGCTAAGACTATGTTTAGATGTTTCTCCCTCTGCAAGTTTCTCTAATAGTCAGCCAGGAGCCAGGATTCTATATTCTGAATGTTTTTTAAGTATCTGGACTACAATATGTAGTCGAAAAGGAGATGTTAGGCACTGCATGGCTGAGTGCTGTGCAGTTCTTTGCCTCTGTTCGGAGCCAGTGCAGCAGTACAAAATACTCCACTATGGGACCTCAGGTACCTCTAGTGGTAGGCAGGAATTCTGAGGAGAAGACAGGAAGACATAGTTAACATCTAGCCTCTGATCTTTTCCATAACTGTGAAGCATTCCATATGGCTCTGTGGCTCTCCATTTTCTGGGCAATGGGGAAATATCAATTCTATAGCATATGCCTGCGAGCACAGTACTCAAATACCACCTTCCACACCAAGAAAGCATGAGTCCAGGTGGGCTTAGTAGTACAGTTTTAGTAATGGCCCTGCACAACAGTGCCTAAAATGCAGGCAGGCATCTGAGCTTAGGTGTAACATCTGCCAGATGTTAACGGACCATGCCTGAGTTTGTTAAGTGTTGCCAGAATCTGCATCGGGAAACAACAAGCTGCACAGGCACCTGAGGATCACCATACTGGAGTGACTAGACCCAGGGAAACCAGGACTGGAAGGAACTGGGTGCAAGCTGCCTCCGTGAACAGCCATTTTTGTCTGTCTACACCCAAGCTTCAGCTTACAGAGACACCCACGTTGGTCCAACAGGGAGACAACATGTTCAGAAAGGTTTAAGCACCCTGAGCTAATAACCCATGATAGCCACATGCAGGCAGGGCAAAGGAGTAGATCTGATGTTTCTTCAGCAATGGCTATTCCACCACCTAAATAACAAAGCTTGCTGAGAGCTACCTGAGAGCTAAACATAAAATCCTGCCAACTGAGTTTTGCTTTAGGATGATACTTTCTATCCCAGTGACGGTTTGGGTTCCTTATTAAACATGTAGACTTGTGTACCATGTTGATTCTATTTTATAGATGGAAAATGTTACCTTAATTAACGTCACTGCAAAGAATATTGAAGTTATCAATATTCAGGATTTCTGGCATAGAATAAGTTTGGATAATAAAGAAATCCTCTGGTACGAAGAGAGACGGTTATTTATACAAGAAAATTTTAAGCTTTCTAATGAAGCATTCAGCTCTGGCTGTTGTCAAAGTCTAAATGTGCTGGGGTTGTGTTACATCATGACTATTTTTCTTTCCCATGCTAACAAAGTATCCTCTCATGAGACATGGACTTAAACAATCGTAGTTTTTCACTCTTGGCAAACAATAGCAACCTAATATTTAAAAGATCCTAGGTAGGTAACAAGGCTGATTACATAAATTGTTAATGCCTGAAGCTCAAGTGATGAACTGATTAGTAAACTGAAAACTGTTGATGAAAAGACCCGAGTGAAGATATTGAGAGAGATCAGATTGAATTTGAAAAGCAAAAAGCCACAGTGATTCCTTCCCACACACTCCAGATGAATTTGAGAAATAAAAGTATCACAACAGGGGTACATTTAAATTGGGCTATCTTTTCAGTGTGTGTGGAATAACAAGACTGGTGTCACTGGATGGAAGAACTGCATGATTGAGATCAAACACACATAAGAGAGTGCCTACAGAATTACATCATGTGCTTGGAGGGAGTTACTCTGCTATCCTGTGCTTCCAGCAAAGGGCAAAAGAATATCCCTGTTGGGCAGGGTGGACTACTGAGAAGAAACAGTGAAAAAATTTGTCTCAGATTTCTCCTCTTATATCCCACCCTAATCCATTTTCCCAGTGCGATTACTGAAGGGCACAAACCACACTTCCTAGATAGCCTGGAATGGAAGCAGGCCTGCACGTCAATTACTTCATTTTGATAGTGTTACTGTTGTCCCCAAAAGAATACCCTGAGAAAGAGTTTCTCTTGGCTGTTATACCCTTAAAATCTTAATCATCAGCTGACCTGTGATACTTTCCTATAAAATACATCACTGTTTTGTCCTGCTTTCAACATGAGAGATTGTAAGACCTAAATCCTCAGTTCTGATCAGATACAGAAAATCTTTCTTACCAGCCAAGACTTTATGTGGTTCCTAATACAGTCACTATACATCACTCACAAGGCAAGTAACATGATTCAGAAAAAAAACTAGGAAATATTTTTTGTATCTATTTGCATGAGAAACGTTATAACAATGCAGAACTGCTTTTAACAGTGCAGAACTGCTTCCAACTCATGATGAATTTCTCTACTTTTTTCATCACAAAATGACCATGAACACAGATACTTATCTCAGGCAATCCTGATTTACACATTTCACAATAAACCCAAACAGTTCTGAAGAATTAAAAACCTGGGCCTGAGTCCTCTCTCTTTTTTTTTTTTTCCTCAAGTTTTCTTCGCTTCCCTCATAATTCCCAGCCATCTCCAAATTTCAGCATTATGAAATGGCAAGCTGCTCCGGATCCTTTATACCCAAACCAAAGATAAGTATAGTCCTCAGCTTGCTGCCTTTTCCAACTCTTAACTGGTATCTTTCACTGACATCCCCTGTGTCCTATCAGTCTCTAACCTAATCTTTAATCCACGTCTCAAGTCCTAACCCTTTTGTCAAGCTCACTGACTTTTCTGATGAATCTTTTTTCTCCTCTTTTCTATTTTTTTGTTGTACCCTTAGAAAGTTAGATAAATATCTTTCATGTTTCACCCTTGTCTTATTTACAGGACCAGAGACTTCAATTACATGAGCCATAACTGCACTTTATTGTTGTTATTATTATCATTATTATTATTATTATTATTTAAGTAAATCCCTTTATTAAAGTTGCTGTTAAATTGTGCCTTAGATAAATATCTATATCTTCTGTTTTCAGCCAAGGAGTCAAAATTATGCCTCTTATACTGCTACTTATACATAGCACATACGATCTTTGACAAGTCAACTACCCATTCTACTTCACATTGTCATTTTGTACTAAGAATATAGTGACCACAGTTATGAAAAAAAAAAAAAAGAGAGAGTTAAATACCCAACTTAATATACCATACAATATACTTTACTTATGTAAGTAAATAAATAAACTCTGCATATGTTATAAGGCAGGAGTACAGCTCATTTTGAAGATGAGACTTGTTGAGATTCACCAGGTTGATTTCACTGGGAAATTAGGAGTTCAGATAAGGGATCGGTTATGACAATTTCTTGAACCTGAGCTCAAGTTCTACATTATATTTTGCGCACAGTATAGATGGGTCAATTGAAATACAGTGATCAATTTCCCATAAGTTACATAAGAGGATATTGGGACAGAGAAATAAGTTCAAGTCTGGAAAATGTCATGTTCATGGAGCTACTTTTTCTAGTAGAATTTGTATTTTCCTGACAAGTACTATGCTGAACACCACAAGTCTGGTTCCTAGTCTTGATCTAGATTATTTCTTTGATACTGTCCAGTAATTAACTTATTTCTCAGTGAAAAATTAGAAATCTTATGCTCCTAGATGGCTACACTACTCTGGCACCACCAAGCCTGTGAATCATACTTATCTGTGAATAAGGAGCATATAGCTATTGAAATAACACAACCTTTGACACAAATGTGAATGTTAGCATAAAGAACTCCTGCAGATTCTCAGAAGTAGCAACACTTACTGTCATAAGTGTCATTTATAAAGTTCTGAAGTAGGCAGCCTAGATCCTCATACAGATTTGTGTAATTCTATCATATATTTATTGCATATTTACAGTACAATGGAGCAATTGTGTATTTACAAACTGTACTAAGGGTTTATAATCATCTTTATATTTCTTTTAGTTCAAGTCACAGTTTTACATGATCTTAGTCATTTTACAACTTTTCTCTGGATGGTTTTTCATACAGGGAATGACAAATAATTTAAATTCTTTTCAGATGAACTTCTCCATCTAGACTGGTTTTTGGAGCTGCTTTTGGTGCCTGTCCCAAGATATGAGGTCAGTGTTGCATTTGCATAATAACCTTTTGTAGCAAGGCTCCTTTCCCATATGGAGAGGGGATCCCACTGCACAGAGCCCATGCGCTGCATTACCATTGGCCCTCAGCTCCAAGGTGAGAGCCAGCACTGAAAGGTGGAGAGAAGAAGAGAAAGCAGGAGAATTACATAACCTGAGTCAAAGCTACAGGACACTTCTTTCAGGGAATATCTCTTCACTGTCTCTCTTCTCTGTCTCAAGATCTGGCCTAAAGAGCAGTTTGAGATATTGATGAATCATTTGCTGTGAGCCTGAAAAGGAGAGATCAATTCAGAGCTGAAGCTAGGGGAGGCATCAGGAGCAGTCCAAGAAAATTATGGTGCTCTGATAAGAAGCTTGTTCTGGTGGAAAGAGAAAACTCCTGGATCTTTTTCACTCCACTATTTTTTTTCACTGACCTCCAAAGCTTCAGGGCTTTCAGCACTCTCATTCTCTTGTGACAAGTCATCAGGGTTCTCCAGCAAAGGTAACAGGCAGCACTGTCCATCACTGCAACATGCAGAATCAAAGCACGGACACATACAAGGAAAACACGGAGGTCTGTGCTCAAACACCATCTAAATATTTCTCTGCACAGGTAAGTGTGCAGGGAGAGGGAGCAGAAACCATTGAAAGAGTAGGGGGTTCCAAAGCTGCTGGCAGACAGGACAAGCCAAACCTAGACTGCATCCCAGCAGCCAGATGTCTGTCTTGTTCAGAAGTAGGTGTTCACAGAGGAGACCAGGCTCCATTACAGTCAGGATTTCTTACTTCAAACAATCCAGTTTCTCCTTCTGGGAGAAATAAGTTTACCGTGAAAGAAGAAAAGATAGGCAGACACCTTGAGAGATGTCCTTCATATGATTTAGTGCAATGATCTTGGGAGCTGTCATGCAAAAAGAGAGAAGGGAGGGAGAGAAGTGAGAAATGGCTGTTTGAAACAGGTAGGTTTACAGTGTAGAAATCCTTGCAGAAGCACCTTACTCTTTTAAAATGAAGTCAACATTGGCAGAAGCTCTTCTTATTCTTTTTCCCATTTTCCTAAACAACACACTACTCACACTAATTATTTTCTACTATGACCAGCCTTCTGAGATAAGTCTTGATGATCTCAATTACAATGACTTCGGTAATACATCCTCAGAAGGCTATGAAGTAGCTCTCAGATATATAGATTTAAAAACAAAAACAGAAGTCAAGTAAATGTCCATATTTTCCTAACAGTAGTTTATGCCAGATAAGAAAAACTGCCATCCTTCAGCTTTGTTTTGGCTTTTTAGATTTGATACCTCATTAATATAACTTTTTTCATTCCAGTCACTCCATTTCCCAGTTCTAGCCATTACTCTGAAGGGAGAGCCTCAGTAAGCAGGCAAATGTGTATGGATATCCATATGCAAAATTAGTTCCCAAGTTTCCTGGACTGCAGAGTTCCCCCCTCTTTCCACAAAGACAACAGTTCAACTGCCTTTCTTACTTCAGCACTTCACAGATATCCTTAACCTATTGTTTTAAACACCAGAAAACTGATTCCTATCTAGTCCTATAAGATTCAAAGAGTGTTTAGCTTTGATGGCTGCTGCTTCCATTTTCAACCTACAAGAAGAGCTTAGACGTGTGAAAACTTGTCTATTCTTTTTTTCTTTCCAGCTACACCTATTAAAACACGGATTCTACCTGCAATTCTTCCTAAGCTGTAAAGAGACTCTTTGATATCCAGTGCTCTACCACCTTATCTTGTGTTCTGCTCAACCTCCCTCCCATCCCCTTCCTGCAGTGAGGTTTGATGCCAGGCTCCTTCCAAGTGCACTCACACAGGAACCCATCGGCAGCCACCGCTCAGACTCAGCTGGAGCCAGTGCTCCTTTCATTCACTCACTGCCTGGAACTTCTAAAATATATTCCTACAAGGCTCCTTCAGGTCTCTGTGGAGTCCACTGAATCTGAGATAGCACACACTCTTGCAGAATCAGGTTCTACTGAACTGCCTGGAGATGGAGGGTGCAAAACTAACTGTAATGCTTGTATGGCTGTATCTTTATAGTAGCTGAGAGAGAGCTGCTTTAATTTTGGGAAGAGGTGCCTAAATCATCTGTTAACATTGAGACATTTATTTATTCGGTATCTTCTGTACTTTGCACTTCTCACTTACTGCAAACTAGAAGAGATTTCAGAGAGTATTTAGTAGGTAATTACCCTGGAACTGCAGATTCAGTTATAAAATGTGAAACTGGCCATATTTTTACTCTTCCTCTTTATGAATAGCCACAAAACATCCACTATCCAATCAACAACTCTTAAACCTGAGAGATGATATGTGACCAGTTCCACTGAAGATGTTATCCATTCATGCGAGAAATAAGCAGACACAATTGCTGGAGATAATTAGTTTGTATTCCACAGACCCGTCACAAACCTTGGCACTGGTAGTCACTTAGCAAGAGTGCCACAGGCTGTTTTTCTGAGAGCAGGGAGCTTCTGCATGCACCAGTCCATACAACAAATGTTTGGCTCTTTCATTTATGCACCGTGTGCTTTTTCATGATAGCTGCTCTGCTCAGGTGTAGCCAAAGACCAGACTTTAAAGGAGCTTTCATCAGAAGATTCAGGCATTCACACTTGCTCATAGAAATGTACAGGTGTGAATTTGAAGTAAATCCAGAAAAATCAGTGTGGCTATTTCAGATTTAAGAATATCATTCTTTGCTGAAATAGCAGTCCTCCACATCTGTCAAACTAATGATAGGGCACCTGAATGCCATGGCTGATGACCATGGGGAAGCATGCAAGGTAGCAGGTGGATTTCTTTAAATTTAACTGTCGTACCTCCTCTTATGCCACTATATTTTTATATTCCTCACTGTGACAATGAAAATTGCTCAGTCAACATCCCAAACTTCTACACAGCTTTAGCTTCCTTTTCTCATGTCTAAACAGCTATGTTACTGATTCTCAAACTTCTGACGTTTCATTGAGGGCA
The DNA here is from genome assembly GCA_002909625.1 of Bambusicola thoracicus. Classification (NCBI taxonomy): domain Eukaryota; kingdom Metazoa; phylum Chordata; class Aves; order Galliformes; family Phasianidae; genus Bambusicola; species Bambusicola thoracicus. Next base: position 7,953 of record PPHD01008219.1, on the reverse strand, counting down.
AGCTTTGTTTAAAATAGACATCTTATTTCAGGAAATTACAGATATCTGTGTCCTATTTGGGCTTTCAGCACATTATATTAGGCATACACAAAATCCTCAGTCAGCATAGATACAAAACACTTGCAAATGTCAGTATTGATGGATCTTGGTACTCAGTACCATTCTTATATTTTATATATATATAAAAAACATACAAAAAAGAAAATATAAAAAATAAAGTTAGTTCATTTTGGACCAACTCAATTAATTATAGCGAATTTTGCATGGGAAATGTCTGTTATTTTTCTCCTTAGGAGTTGTATGAGGGGAGAAAGAGACAGATTTTGGGTTTTAGTTCTTCATGAAGACAATAGGGATTCCCTCATACTTGAAATCTGAGATTTCTCAATGCAGGCTAGTTGCACACACTGCAGGAGCACTAAGCTCCATCTCTTGAAAGGGCAGTGTGTGGCCCTCATAAAGCACAGCAGCTTGGCATAGGGCAAACAACTGGGGGAATATTTGAAGGCAACAACAAAAGCAAAATCTTGCAAGTCATAATGTTATTTTAAAGAACCTATTGCATGCTGATATTCTTGAGCATAAAATGATCTCTACAGTATTGAAGAGATTTGTTTCAAACCTCCTCCTGCAGGGAAGCTGTTATGATGATATAACAGGTCCTGACTCCTGTAATTCTCAAGATATATCCGAGCTGTGAAAAGCTGAAACATTCCACAAATCAGTTTAATGGAGGTCATCATACAAATTATTCTTGTGAACCAGAAACCAGCCAAGTTCAGTGTGCTGTGGCTTGTGACAGCTCTGCACAGCTGCATTACAAGTTGCTGACTACAAATAGTACTTTTCTACTTTGCACATATCTGGGGGTTCATAGGGTGGGCTATCTACATATCTTAGTGCTGCTTGTGCTTTACAGTCTGCACCCACAACCTCTGTAGTGTATGAGCTGGGCTGGCGCCTGTGAGCAGGAACACCACCACAGAGACAAATTTAAAAGCATAATCCTCAAACATCTCTTGATGTCAGTGAGCTCAGGGCCAGGCATTGTGTCAAAAAGAGGAATGTGGAAAAGATTTGGTTCATGCAGCCATTCTTCTGAAGGACTGGGTGTACGCAAGCATAATAGAGATCAAAACCTAACTTTTAACTATGGCTGCAAGCAGTTAAGGGAGAGCATCCTTCAGCCTAAGTATTGGATTATAGCTTTGAGATTAAAGAGTTTTCAGTTTAAACTCCAAACGTAGATATTGTCCTCATTAATACAGAGCCATAGGAAATACTTCTATAGATGTGAAAGCGTCCTCATTTCCAACACTGCAAACTCTGACGTATGCATTCTAGGCATTCAGAAAGTAGGTATACATACTAGTAAAACTTCCACTTTTGGCAAGCAAATCTGTGTTGCATAGGTCAACTAAATCTGCAAAGCTATTATGTTACATATTGTTTGGAAGTGTAATTTCAATAAATATTTGGGTTTTTTTAAATCCTAGAGAGCTTGTTTGGTTTGGAAAGGAGAACACAACCATCTGCTGGGAGACAAAACAACCAGCTCCAAAGCAGCTTGGATTCCCTCTGAACAGCTTGCCATTCAAATATCAAAAGGCACTGGATACTGAGTATAGCATAAGCATTAAGATTTGTTCAGAGGTTAGTGTTCTCTAGGATGAAACCATCAACTCTCACATGACTTATAAGTGGGTAAAAGTAACAGCCAAATGTCTCATCAAAGCTTTGCAGTTTTGGAACTCTTTGGCAGGAATGCAGTCCTATTATTCATATTTTCTTATCACTATTATTTACTGTGATTCCTCTTTTCCATCTGATAACATTTAATGCTGCATACTGTCAGACTTTTCTTGTAATGGAAACAACCAAGTGTGAAAGTCTAAGCATATCATGAAGTCCGGAAGGATTTACTTTCTTATGTTTCAGGAAGATATTATAGGAGAGAAAGTCCTAGGTGAAAGTTCATTAAGTAAGGATTCACAGGCTTTTCAGTAAAGACTCACAGAGATACAATCTGGCACTCTTTGTGATGTCAAACAGGACTTGGCTCATGTGTTTAGAAAAAAAAGATTCACCAGAACAGTTATTCTGTATTACCTTTGCAAACAAGTCTATTCGAACCTACAGTGATGAACTTCCAGTTCAATACAGAAGAACTGGAGAGAATGGTTAGGAAAGGAGGTTTTCCTCTCAAAAAGGAAAAGACAAGGATTTCAGTGAAAGGACGGTTATGTGAGACATAAACTTACTGTGAGAGTACGCAGTTCCTTCTTTTGGTTTCAGCTGTGGTGATAAATTTAAGAAGGAAGTTTACAATACTTGTAAATCTTTTGAAACAAGTTTTCCAGTTTGTTTGTTTTGAAGGATTTTTTCCCCTTCAGAGGGGAACAGATTTGGAACAAGTTACATTCATTTTTTCAATAAAAGTGACATCAGAAAATGTCTAGAAATAACATCCTCATGCAAGGTTTAAGAATGAGATTTTTCAACCATAAAATTACTAATTATCTGCCTTGTAAAAAGATAAATAAAATGAATGTTTCATTACTGTCAGGCTCTTGATTTCTTGTTTTATATGGAGCAAAATTAACCAGTTTCAGCTACACAAGTACGAAAACTCGAGATATGTCGTTAGCTTTCCTGGAAGAAATCATAAAGAGCTGATTGTCTTTACTTTTTAATTGAACTTCTTTCAGTTTGGCAGACATCTCATCTTCTAAAAAAAGTGGGGAACATGTGGCACCAGAGCTGTTTCAGAAAGGTATGCTATCAAAAAGTTATTGCAAAGGTATCTGAAGACTTGTATTCCAAGTCCTGTTTTCAGTTTTATCATTTCTTTCTCTGCCTGCAAGCAAATTAACTTGCCTGATCTTTGTGAGCTAAGGATTTTTTTGCACGGTCTACACCAAGGAAAGAAAAGCTAATACAGTGCATCAGCAAATGGCAAATATACTTGCATACAAGACAGACTACGAGGCACAAGGTGTATCTCCCATCCCAAGTGTCTGTGAGACTCTGGAAAACTGAACATCTGCTTGTGAGCTTTCGGGACCATAGAATAGAAAAGGAACTATGAATAGGGCTGCCTGAAAGAGTCTATGCTGAGTTTGATGCTGACAAATTTCAGACTTGTATCCTCTATATCACATCTCATTCCAACTCCCAAATATTGGCAAAGTAACAGCCATTATACTCAGATTTCACGGATGCCGTTTCTTTTTTCCATGGATGACTGGGGCTATTCTTTTCCTTTCCTTTCTAATCATTTCCATTGTACCTAAAATTATAACAATTTCTACGTACATTTCCAGCAACTTCGTCAACGTAAGCAGTTACAACATTAACTTCTTAGAGCTGCTACATTTACTACTGTCACATTACAATAGTATTTGGCCATAATGCATGCCTGTAAAGTTCTTTGAAATCTGCTGATGAATTTAAGCAAGAGTTTTGAAGGATCTGCGAAGCACTGTATTTCATTATCTGACAGATGCAACACATCTTTGCTAAGTAACAAAGAGGCTTAGGAACATCAGACCACATGTTAATATCTCCAATTTTGTTGTTTGGATTCACCAAAAGTTTAGTTGATATTGTCACTGGAGTTTACACCAAAAGCTGAGCTCCACGTATACAAAAGATTTCCATGTTTATAAAAGTTATATTACTAGCCTACGCTGTAGATATTTTAATTTAGGAATATCATTCTTTTTTTGACCTGGGATATTTTGATTTGGGTACACTGTTCAGTAATCATCATCAGAGTTCAGAAGTCTAGCAGGTCTTTTTCCAAAGCAGCTCCCTTCTCAGTTTTGTACATCAGATCATGCACTTCTGCAAAACTGTGTTCAGTTCCAACCTTTTTAGTAGACGTACCTGTACATTTCAGTTACCCATCCAAACATACTGATAGCAACCAACTGCATTTACATAATATAATTTTATGTAGCTGGGCTATAAAAAAATTTTCAATGTAGGTGCGGTTGCTAAAAAACCACTACTGTGGTGCGTAGCCTACAAAAGTTTTGCAGACTTACACTCAAAAACATGATTCAGAAAACCTCTTTCCAGATGCTCATTACATTGCCCTAGCTTGACCAACAGACTTGTAAGAAGTTACAACTAGTGACCCAAACCAGATGAGCAGAGTTTACCATACTCTACTCAGCCATAGCCAGACATATGATAAGATGCACATCAAGTTCATTTAAAGGGTTCATTTAAATTTAGAACATGAATGATTTACAGCAATAAAGAATCCAACATGGGATACAAGAGTCAAAAGACAACAAAAAGAGAAGTTGAATATACAGTGATTCTATTTAGGCCTGCTAAATGAAGTTAAAATATGCATCCTGCGTGTAATATACAATATTCATTACACTAATTACATCATTTACTTACACATTACAATAATTAATATGTTTGGAGATGTGCAAAGCCATAAGAAAATGCTTTAATCAGCTTTCTCTTCAGAATATTTGGATTACGTAGAGGCTGAATTTTCTATCAGAAAATCATTCACAGCACAAGATTATTGGTCATGGAGCTTAAGGGCTTAATAACATGGTTAAAAATGTGAAACAGTGATATAAGTGCTGTTGTAGACACTAGAAATAGTAAGTGAATGAAGGGGAAGCAAAAGATTTTTCAGAAAAAAAATCTGAAGTCAAGATTCATTGCAGAAGACTTTGGAAATTAAATTGCTACATCCAGGACATGACGTAACATGATAACATAATAAAGAAGTCAGAAAGACATGGAGAAATAAAGCTTATAAGGGAAGGAGACATGAGACTACAGGCTCTGAGTGAGCATGTACGAGGCAGTATTTTGCCATGATGGTTGACTTTCAGATGCGTGAGCTATTATAGTCAGACACTGTATCACAAGCACTAATTCAGTTAAGAATAACTAGAAGACACCCAACTGAATGGACACTTATCCCTCAAAATAAAATTAGTGTCCAGTCTTTAAGATACTTCAAGGCATCACTTAGCTTTTGGAAGAGCAAATTGAATATTTTTTCCCAGCAAAAAGCTCATGAAATATATTTTTTCCCCTGCAGGTCACCCACTCATACAACGACTGGTGTTTTTTGTTGTTGTTGTTGTTTTTTGGCAGTCATGCCCTTGGAAGAAGAGAACAAATAGGTCTTCTAAACAAACATGAGCAAAAAACATTTGTTTTACAAAGTTTCAGTTCAAATATCAGCCCTATATAAAATCATAAGATGCTCACATGTGAGAATTCATTTTGATCTGAGTGTGACTCAAACCACTGTGAAGACAAAAAGGTTACTGCAGGGTTTATTCCCTCAGTAAAAGATTCACTGATTCTTAAGAATAGTACTGTGAACACCACATGTCATTTCAGGGAACCACAAGCTAACAGGTAGGAAAAAAATCCTAATGGAAACAGGTTCTTAGACATCAGTTGATTTCCCCAAAGGATAGATAAAGATGCCTCATCACTTTGGGTCATTTCAAACTCAGCTGGAACAGTACCATATATCATCATCTTTTACTTCAGGTTATTTTTCTGCTTCAGCTTCCATGAATTTTAAGTAAAGTTCCTGTTGGGATAGCAGGCAGAGAAATGATATACATAGTGTACCATAGCCTACTGTCTTTCTCCTGCTACCAGAGCACCAGGATTTGCTGAGTTGTTGTCTGTGCTGTGGCCTTATCAGAGCATCAGCCTTCTGATCTTGATGTCTGGGCTCACTGACAGGTCTTTAAAATAAGTTTGAAGGGGGAAGGGGGTGATAATTAACCTGCTCACACCAAGTTGCAGGATGGCATGGCAACTTTAGTGGGAGAAGGTACAAGTGGGTGGGGGCCCCCAGCCTATTTCATGTTATTGTGATTAAGACAACAGAGAGACTAAAAGTAAATAATTCAAAGGAATTAAGGAGTTATCCTCCAAGAACATGACAAGCTGCAAGGGCCTCTACACCAATGCTTGCAGCTTGGGAAACAAAAAGAAGGAGTTGAAAGCCACGATGCTACTAGAAGACCATGATGTAGTTGCTGTCACCTAAACCTGGTGGGATGATTCCCATGAGTGGAGTGTGGTTATTGACAGCTACAAACTGTTCAGTAGGGACAAGCAGGCAAGGAAAGAAGGGAGGAGGTGTTGCCCTCTATATCAAGGAAAGAAATAGAGTGTGAAGAGCACTATATCAGGATATGAAGTCTTCAGTACAGGAAAGATGTGAACCTCTTTCAGCATGTCCAGAAGAGGGCCACAAAAATGATCCAAGAGGTGGAACACCTTCTCTAAGAGGTTCAAAAAAGTTCATAAAAACTTCTGAAAACTTTTTGAGAAACATTTTGCATCTGGAGTCAGACATCAAGAAGTCAGAAAACCAGGAATACACTCAACCAGAAGAGTTAATTAAGTTAACTGTATTCAAATTGATAACAAGAAATTTTTTCCAGTGAATCACTATCTTTGATAATGCTAGATAATGGAATGCCTCATTAATCAGAAAGATTAAAAGGAATCTTGGGTCTTTAACAAGAGCAGAGGGCAAAGGAGACCAGTAAGCTGAAATGAAGCAGCTACATATATGAGGACATGCCACAAGCCACACAGTGGGATTCCACATGAAAAGTAATTCTGTTTATATACTGCCCGAAGATGAAATTGCCAAAACCTTCAATGTAAAGAAGCAAATACAGCAGTACAGAAGGTGAAAACCTATTCTACCTATCCATGCCTCTCTGAGATCACACAGGCTAGAGAAGCTCCTGTAACCCTCTAAATGAATCAAAAGCACCTCTTGTGCCAAGCAAGCTCAGATGGTGCCAACAGAAACCGAATCAAAGCTTAGACATTGAGGTAAGATTTCTAATGTCAAAGGCAAACAAATGGATGAAGCTTTGGAAAAGAAAAGTAAATTAACGTTATACTATTTGCCCACACCCCCAAAACAAACAAACATGATTGTTTCTTCTATCACCTGCAGATACAGAAAAAACATCTTTGATTATCTGACAGACTTTATCTTAGCAACATTGCAGTGGACAGAAATCCTGTTCTTGATGCAGTAGAGCAATTGAACAAAAAGGAAATTGTATCTGCTTTTTGATTCAGACCTCGGCTGTGTTTGAATACAAAAAAAGCAAAGCTGAATTTTTAATGGCTTAAATGTGTTCTCGCTTTTTTCCAAAAAGGTAAAACTCCTCAAGATTTTTCCAGAAAGTGGTGTAATTATCAGAATATGAAGTTGATAGCTGAATATGATTTAAGAATAAATTATCCAAGGTGACTTGCAGTGTTGTTACTCATAAGAGAACACAGGACTCCAAGACTGAAATACTAGAAGAGCTAATACTAAATACATTTTTGCAGTTGCTGTAAGTGTTATTTTGAAAGCCTGGAGTTGGTTTGTGAGCTCTAAGCCTAATAATACCACCTCCCATGTGAGAGCTGGCAGAATTAGAGGAACCTCATGCTGCCAGAAGGGCAGACTGAAAAGACTGAGAGACACAGCTTTCTTTTTTATAACTATTAACTAAATATAAGATATATTAAAGTTTGTTTCTGTATTTTCACCTCTGCTTGCCCTACTTGAATGTCAGTTCAGCATTCATGGAAATACACTGACGCTTCTATACAGATGAGGTAGAAACATTGGATTTTTTTATACATTAAAAATTAGACAGATCCAGAAGACATGAGTCCACTTGTCAGGGAGCTCTCCGAAGCTACAGAGCATCTGGAGACAGTCTGAACCTTTTCTGGGATGCTGCCCTTGACAGTTTTTGTACCACAATGAAGTCAGAGCATTCTGGGGTCTCCATTTACCAACAGTATAAGCATAGTAATAGGCTTGCAAGGACTTCAGTAACATGAAAAGCATTTACATTTGGCTTGGACAATTTCACTAGATCTGAAGACAGTTTCACTTCCTATGAGTTACTGAAAAAACAG
>PPHD01008218.1:0-22022 GCA_002909625.1 Bambusicola thoracicus | reverse complement strand
CCATACAATTCTAGGGACTGTTACTTTATTGTATACCAAAATTTGCAGAAGCAAGTGTGCTGAATTATATATATATATATGTATATGTATATATGTATGTATATAAACACACACACACAAGTACATATATATGCGGTGTCTTTACAGATGAGTTTCCTATGTACTCATATATTCTTTTAATTAAAACAATGCATTGACTAAAAGAATAACTATTCCTGCATTTCTACAGATCTACATTAGATACACTAATAAATGCATAGAAGCTTGGTAATTACAGATGTCGTGACAGGTAACAGATTATTCAGTGAACAGAATTTTCTTCACAGCTATATTTTCTGAGAAGGGGGCAAAACTGAGAGCATGGTAATCCAATACCTTTGCATTAGATTATCACTTCTGTTTCATGACTGTTGTCATGTCAATAACAAATTATTTAAAAAGTACAAACTACTACCTGATGTCAATATAATTTAATTTATTCTGTAACAATTTTCTCAGAACAAAAAGCAGGTCAAAGTTATTCCATTTTCTTCATTAGAGTCACTTTCAGACTGAGTACTGGTAGTGATCATTGTAGCAAACAGCAGTGCACACTGCTATTTTATACTACTCTTGCTTGTCTATATAAATCAATAATGCATTACAGATAAAAAGACCAATGCAGTACTTCCTTAGTACTCACAGCATAAATAATTAATCAGCACTTAAATTTAGCAACACAGGCCTGTAAAAACCAGACAGTATTTGATATTTTCCTTCCTATATGCACAGCATTTTTAAAAGATGGTTGTTACCAATATCGATATGTAGAACACAGTTTTATCAAAAACTCGGGTAATCCCACATGTTGATGTGAGACTGTTGACAGATTCTCTAGGTGCTATAACTGAACATATGATTTTCGTGCTGTCTTCTCCTGTGATCCGATCATTCCTTCTGGCATTAGGAAGAAAATCCTAACAGACAAGCCTCAGACAAAACACACCCAGTTAAGTTAAGCTAACCTAATACCCCTAATTCCTGGTCGTCTTCCCCTGTGACTACAGGGGTTCCTCTGGATTTTGCTCTTCTCAGATTTAGATGCTAAATTCAGTGCACTCTTCACCCAGCTCTGAACTGACCCTGTCATGCCAGAAATTACTGTGACTTCGCAATTTGAAATGCACTTCCATGGAAATCCCGAGAATCAGAATGATTATAAATGCTGCGTGTGATTGAACGGTGCACAGCACTTGCTGTGTGATGTGTTAGGATTAATTAAATTTCAAAGTGAAAAAAAAAAAAAAAAGAAAGGAATAATTTTCACTAAAGCTTTAAATTGTCCACACAGCAGTCATCTGAATTAATCATCTCATTTCATATCAAAACCGTTCATTTTGGCTACAAGTTTTATTGCCTGAATGTTAATTCCTTATTTGCCTAGTCCTGCCTCTGACTCAGAGCAGAGTCTATAAATATCACTAACTTTTAATTAGTGCTGAACTGTAACAAAAAGTAACAAGCTACAAAATACATATATATATCTATATTTATAGCAGAATTTAACACAACAGATCAAAGAACTAATCAGTAAGATTACACTTCTAGCAAAGGGATCTATGCAACAATAAATCTAATATATGTTAATTTCTTCAGCGTTTAATTGACAACTATATTCCAGTACTGTGCAAACTTTTTTTCCTTGTAAATGGGACAAACCAACTTTGTTTATTTTCCTCCATCTTGTAGTGGCTGTTATCACCTCTTTTTTTTATAATGCAGTGAAAAGGTGAAGGGAGGAGACACAAAGCCAAAAAATAAGCAAATACCATAAACCTGGAAAATTCTGACTTCCATTGGCTTCAAAAAGCAAAACAGATCAACAGTAGAAAAGAACCAAGACACTGAATTAGACACTTGAATTAGATTCACTTTTATCAGGAGCCAGTCACGAGAATTACCAAGTGTCTGAAACATCTCTCACACCCTCTGACATGAAGCAAGTTTTCCCTCACCTCACACAACCAGCACAAGAGTGAAAAAGGGAACTCCCATTGCTAATGATCACACTTCTTTGTGCTTCCCCACACACCGTCAGAGAAATAGCCAAACAAAACCAGGCTGATAAATAACAGATCAGGATAATAATTCCCTGTGGGATACTCATATCCCTGCTGATGCTTTTTCATTAACAGGCTTATTTAATTACTAATTTACGATGGTGCCAGTGGGCAGAGTTATATTTTCTGCATGGAAAACTGTTTAGGTGATTGTATACATCAGTTCTTAATCTCCATTTAAGAAGACTTGCTCATGGCAACTTCAGAACCAATGAACCCTGATATCCTGAGCTCCAGGAGATCAGGAAAGTACTCGTGCACCGTGGAAACAAAGTCTGACAAATGCCACATAAAAACTCTTCCCAAAAGTTGGAAGTCAGAAAGAAGTGGGACTGTCAGCTAAGGGAGTTTCCTTTCTCAATCATGTGCTGTTGTGCATTAAGTGAGGAAGGCCAAGTCTGTTGTCAGATGCTGCGGGAAATGCATGAGCGCAGTATGTTAAGTTCATCTCTTAAGCCCAGGCAAGGCTCTGCACTGCTAACCAGTAGGTAGCAAATATTATCTGCCTGGCTGATGTGACATGAAGCTTGCAAACTGACTACAGTTCACTGTCCTTGGGAATGTAGAACATTATATATGTAAAACTGATGTCATCACCATTTCTTAACTTCCATAGTTTTTATTGCCATCATAACTTTCTACCATCCTGAAAGAACAAACTTCTGTCAGCCTCATAAACTGGTTTCTTTAAGACACTCCATTCATTACACATTTATCCTAGAAAAGTTTACTTGTTAAGATAAGCTAGAAGAATGTAACATATAAAATGTGTCATCAAAGCCTCTTATATTTTCCACTAAGTGGATCAAAGACCGGAAGATACTAGCTAAAAGGGCGACCAGTTTAAGAGTGCTAGGGAACAATTCCATGACCATTGTACAGTCAGAGGTAGGGAAGAAGAGAACAGTTTATTTTCTTTCCCATCTAGAAGTTCGAGTAGTAAGTAGAGTTGGACAAAATGTAAAATCTGAGATTCTTCAATGAAAAAGTTAATCAAAGTTTCAGTCACTTAGCATATCTGTGATTCATTCCTTCCAGACACAGTGTGTCCTGTTAACTTGTAGTGGCAGTAGTGCAAAACTTTGCATTTGAAAGGTGAATATAAAATGTTGAAAAATGCTTAAGAATGAATGAAAAAATAAACTTTCAAATATGTGATTAAATAATAGCCTCCTGGAAAGACTATTAACCACCATTATGACTACTGTTAAACAAGTACTTGCATGAATAGTTTAAAAAATACCAGTTTTTCATATTCATTTATATATTTCAGTAGTAGCTCGGTATCACTTCTTCATTTAAATATTTGTACATTTCTATTATAGCGACTTTGATTCTGCATTAGCTATGAAAGCAGCAATCTTCCATACATTCAAGATTAAACCAAACTACGGTTTCAAAGGACACAGGTACGTACAATGAGAATAGATGTGCCAATCACAGTGAAAGAATTATATCTGGATTAAAATGCAGTCAGAGTAGGGGGAAAAAGTTAACTGCATGCAGTACATTCATATAAACAAACCAAAGCTCTAGGATAAGTAGCTTATTCAAATTTGACACATCTTAGCATTCAAGTGGCTCCCAATAGTTGAAATACTGATAGTATGATATAAAATGATCAGTAAGAAAGTTTGAAAGCTTCTAAAATACCTGACTGATTAAGCCCATAGCTAAAATGCATTGGAGGAAGTTTACTCTGATGTGACGAAAAGCCATTAAATCATGTTTGTTCTACATCTTAATAAGGTTCATTAACACAATCTTTGTAAAAATATTTTGTCTTCTTGCTGGAGAGCTCATGGGTCCTCCCTTTCATTTCAGAGCTTAAAATTTGATACAAGATACAGAATTTCTATCAGCTGGGTAGATGGGGGGAGAACAGTTGTTGTCATCTACCTTGACTTCAGCAAGGTTTTTGATACTGTCTCACACGACATCCTGATAATGAAGCTGAGAAAGCGTGGGATAGATGAGCGGATGGTGAGGTGGGTTGAGAACTGACTGACTGGCTGAGCTCAGAGGGTGGTGATTGGTGTTGAAGACCCGTGACTAGTGGTGGTATTCCCTAGGGGCCAGTGCTGGGTCTGGTATTGTTCAGTATCTTCACTGACAACCTCAATGAGGGGATAGTGTCCACTCTCAGCAACTACACCTATGATACAAAACAGGGAAGAGTGTCTGACACACCAGAAGGCTATACGGCCATTCAGCAAGACCTGGACAGACTGGAGAGCTGAGCAGCAGGAAAGCAGATGAGGTTTAACAAAAGCAAGTGTAGAGTCTTGCATCTGGAAAGGAATAACTGCAAGTATCAGTACAGGTTGGGGCATGACCAGCTGGAGAGGAGCTGTGCAGAGGGGGACCTGGGGGTCCTGGTGGACAACGAGCCAGCAGTGTGTCCTGGTGGCCAAGATCCTGGGGTGCATGAAGAGGACAGTGGCCATCAGATCAAGGGAGGTGATCCTCCCCCTCTACTCTGCCCTGGTCGGGCCTCACCTAGAGTACTGTATCCAGTTTTGGGCTCTCTGGTACAAAAAAGACAGGGATCTCCTGGAGAGAGTCCAGTGGAGGGCCACGAAGATGATAAAAGGCCTGGAGCATCTCCCCTCTTAGGACAGGCTGGATGAGCTGGGTCTGTTCAGCCTTGAGAAAAGAAGACTCAGAGGGGTTCTTATTAATGTTTATAAATGGCTTAAGTGTGGAAGTCAAAGGGACATGGCCAACATCTTTTCAGTGGTCAGTGGGGACAGGACAAGGGGAAATGGCCATAAGCTTGAGCATAGGAAGTTCTGCACCAATATGTGAAGGGCCTTCTTCGCAGTGAGGGTGTCAGAGCCCTGGAACAGGCTGTCCTGGGAGGTTTTGGATTCTCCTTGTCTGGAGAATCCAGGAGACTCACCTGGATAACTACCTGAGCAGCCTGCTGTAAGGAGCCTTCTTTGCAGGGGGGTTGGACTCTATGGTCTCTGGAGGTCCCTTCCAACCCCTGCAATTCTGTCATTCTGTGATTCAGAGCTACAAATACTCAGATGATTATGCATGTGAAGAAATGAAAGCTCCCGGTTGTAAAGTAACTGTGTTGCAGAATTCTCCAGAACAGAACCTTGAAAAAAAAATGCACCGCCATATCCAAAATGTTCAGCTTAGTTAAAAGACTGGATCTGATTCATTGATTTAAGAAGAGATATATCATCAGCCAGAGATGCCGCGGCAGCTGAAGGAGGGAAGAAAGAGTGATGGTGACAGCCAAATTAAACATGGGAAATCACCATGGCCCTCAGGCTTTTCCTTTGGGAGGCATTTCCTTCTTTCTGCCATTTTTGTAAGATTATGTGCTTGCATGTGACATGAATGGTAAAATCACTGATCTGATATTGGACAGGCAGAAAATAACCTGCAGTGCCTAAAAGAACAGTCCACTAATTTTTAAGCTTTAGACACAATCAGTTACTGAGACAAAGATTTTAGGATAACTGCAAACAAAATTATTTAGCTTTATTTATGTATGCAGATAAACGATACAGGCATATTTGCACATGTTGCTAAAACACGCTTGTAACAGGCTCGTTAGATGCAGAAGTATCTTAATGGCTACTTATACAATCTTCACAAGTACATACATTATCCTAATTACAGGCTATAATTTTCATCATCGAAATAAAAGCGAGTTTCCAATATCGACTGTACTCACTGAATTCAGCTGAAGTAAGCACTGCTTAAATCTTGAAAAATGTTATATTCTGGCAATGAATGGTTGGCTCCAAAAGTTGCCAAGTGATTTACTAGCTCAACATACAGAGGTTTTATCTCTTCGGCATTATTCCAAGGTATGCAAGTACAGTAATGTCCTTTAATTTAAAAAAAAAAAAAAAAAAAGATAATGCTACTTACAGAGTTCTCAAAAAATAAGTTGGATAAAACAGCAAGTGGCCCTGCAATGCAGTCAATGCGAGTTCTTTTTTGTTATATTTGTTACTCAGGTTGAATCTGCATGACTGAAAGGGATACTGAGCCAAAGAAATACTATATTTAACCCTACACTGTGTGGGGTTAACAGTGAACCTCTTAAAAGTGGAAAGTGAACATGTAGGTTGATGTTCAGCTTGTAGTCCTCAGTAAAGCTGCATGCAGGAGCCATGTGAAAGAGAAAAAACAGCTGACCCGGTGGTGTTGTTCTCCCTAATAGCACGATGGTTTGGCAGGGAGAAAATCACACTCTGAAAAGGAGGGCAGCTGGAAACCACCTTGAATTACTGGCTTGCAGAAGCCTGTAGCCTCCCTGCTAGCAGAACACACTGCATTTTGTTAATGTTTTGAATTCATGCTTCCATATCCCATCTCATTACCAGCCCACGACATTGCCTGAGACAAGTTCAGTCTGCCTCTTAGCAGGCAAAAATCACATCACATACACTCTACTGTGTCTCTCTTTTTTTTTTTTTCCCCTCTGAAAAGAAAAAGAAACACAACCATCATCTTCACTGCTCCAAACAGTACAGCTGGTGGAGGATCTGTCTCTTAATTTTTCTCCCTCAAACAGTTGTGGCTGGAAGATAGGCAGAAAAAGCACAGCCATAGGTGTACTTTACTGATGTCACTGCAAGAGAGCTGTACTATACAAGAGGTGAAAAACACACATGATGGCATTTGTATTTCTCACATCTTCTGAAGAAATAAGTGTTAATCCTACAAACCAGTTTTCACCCTGTTCTGCATTATTTAGTATACATTTAAATTATTGCAGGTCTATTTTAAAATATGTCTAGTGCTACAAAAGGTTTATTACTACTATTAACAGTAAATGCAATTAACTCCATTATTTCAGCAAGATTCCCCACGCTCTCAAGTCTACAATGGTTACAGTAACTGCTATTAACCTGTATGCATTTCTTGTCAATACAATAACTTTCAGAACCACATACCACGTAAGTACTTAACATTTTGACATCTGTGAAACATTCATGAAAATTATACCTTGGCCAACACTTCACATTTAAAATGAAGCTTAATTTTTTTTTTTTTTTTCAAAAGAGTAATGAATTTTAGCATACTCTCCAAAATATTAAAGAAAACATAAAAATCAGCTTGAAGTCATCTTAATCTGAATCGCCACAACTGGAGAAGCCTCTCCAGAAAGGAATTTTGCTCAGTAACCTACAAGAAGGATAGGTGGGAAGCACAGGGGAACCACAGTATGAGAATAACAAAAGAATTCCACATTTGTACATGTGCTTAAGTTTCTAAGGATATGTGCAGGGGATCTGTGGATTTAGTTAGGCAGCTAGACAATTTGGAGAATCCCATCAGACATGTAGATGCATGAATACTTACAAAATAGTCCAGACCCATTTCCTTCAGCCTTTTATTCAATATTCGCTGTAACTCTGCACTTCCAGATTTCTGCCAAAGCCATGGAAAATGCATATAGGCTCAGGAAGAGAACAAATTGCTCATGCTACATGATCTTGCCTAAAGGTATTTCGGCCCTATTCTTTCTATCAACCAGCAACTCTGTGTATAACTCATGAGTCCAGTATTCCATTTAAGATACAGGCCTTTGAAAAAGATGGTAGTTATAATACAAGCGGCTTACCTGTTGTCAGGTTTTCTTAGCAGAAATGGAAAAAAAAAGAAAAAAAAAAAAAAGAAAGGTTTAAGGAAAATAATCACTTAACCCTGTGACTTTCATATTGATTTTTTGTGTGAAAGGCAGGGGATTACATCAGAGGATCCAGCCCTGTTTAACATCTTCTTTAATGATCTAGACAACAGTGAGAGTGCATCCTCATTAAACTTGCAGATAACATGAAACTGGGAGGAGTGGCCGACTCACCAGAAGGCCATGCAGCCATACAGAGGGACCTCAACAGCCTAGAGAGGCTGGCTGACAGGAACCTTACTGAGTTCAACAAGAAGTGAAGAGTTCTGCACTCAGGGAGGAAGGAACAACCCCAGGCATCAGCACACATGGGATCCACCCAGCTGGAAAACAGCTCTGCAGTAAGGGACCTGGGAGGCCTGTTGGATGCCAACTTGAACATGAGTCAGCATGTGCCCTCACCATAAAGAAGGCTAACAGTACTCTTGGCAAAGTATTGCCAGTAGTTTAGGAGAGAAGATCCTTCCCCTCTAATCACAATTTACGAGGCCGCGTCTGGAGTGCTGTGCTCAGTTCTGGGCGTCCCAGTACCAAAAAGGTGTGGATATACTGTAAACAGACCTACACACTTGGTGACAAGTTACTTTAAACTTGCAAGGGTTTAATTGCATCAGCTTCCTTGTTTTGAAGGAAACATCAATTTAGAGAGGAAAAGAGAAAAATGTTGTTTTTATTTAACCCCAAAGGCATTAAGAAACCAGTTCTTAATTCTCATAAAAACTTCCTCCTTTGTAAGTTTATGGGCTCTGAAATACTGCTGATGATTAATCAATAGCAGAAGCTCACACAGGAGCAAATATAGAGGGAACTTAGGAATTTATCCTGGTGCAAGCAAAACAAAAATGTGATAGAGTGGTCTTATGGATATTGCCAGATACTTTTAATCAGCTCATGTCTTCTGATAAACCATCATGGCATGAGGAACGGATGAGGTATGAGAAATTGGGTTTTACAATTAGTTGAGTTGATGAGCCCTTTTTCAACGACAAATTAGGGTGTTCTCAGGTTACTCATAAATAGTCCAGCAAAATGCCTCAGAAATAAACGTTATGTATGTGTAAGAATTCCTCTTCATAACTCCTAGCACTGGTCTCAAGACTTTAGTATTCTAACATCCTCTAAATTATGGAGTTAAAATCATGAAAAAAAAAATGCATGTCTAGAAGACCCCAGTCAGGATATAATTATGATGTGAAATCACAACAGCGAGGTAATTTAAATGCATAGCTGTGAGGATCTAGTTATGATCACATTGAAACACTTTCACTAAGCATTCATTGTCCTGATGAATATTTTGTATTACTGGAATTATGGTTGTGCTGTCTGCAAAGGCTGA
This sequence comes from Bambusicola thoracicus, assembly GCA_002909625.1. Taxonomy (NCBI): domain Eukaryota; kingdom Metazoa; phylum Chordata; class Aves; order Galliformes; family Phasianidae; genus Bambusicola; species Bambusicola thoracicus. Next base: position 12,925 of record PPHD01008218.1, on the reverse strand, counting down.
ATGTCTATATTGGTTATAAGTATTATAGTCGTCACTGTATAGAAGGATTGCAATCTACAGTGTATTTCTATTAGCAATGGGCAAGTAATATCATTTTTAGGCAACTACTGATTAAACAACCACATTACAATGCCTCACTACACTGCATGGAGGAAAAAAAATGTGATTAGTTCCAGTGGGTTTTTTGTTTGTTTTTGTTTTCAGCACCTTAATCTTTTAACGTAGGATTATTTGTTTGTTAATAACAAAGAGGCCAGTGTTCTACTACTACAAAAGGAAGATATGGGAACAGCCATCACTGAACCTATATGTTAGACATAATATATTGCTTGCACAACTAAGCCTTCCCTTAATTTTATTTTGAAGCAATACTTTTGTCAATACATGCATAATATGAGGGATTTAATAGCTTCTGTACTGAACCGTATTTAATTATTGATGGAGTCATTCCAACATACCTCAAGACAACATCATAAGAAATCCTGTGACTGGAAATCCCTTATTCCTTATCCTGACATGGGTCACATCATAACAGATGGATGTGAATTCTCACAGACAACTACAACTGTGGGCACAACACCTCCTGCTCTCCATCACAGACACCTCCGCAGTGCTCACAACAGTTGTTTAAATGAAACACTGTTTTTTGAAAATGTATTTTCCCCCATGTTATGTATGCTGTGGTATTATCTACACTGGCAAAGTCACATTAAGGTTACGTTCCTTTTCTGGTTTTGTTTCTCTTCATTCTCTCTACTCTTTGAACTACTTGTAAAGCTCCACAATGGCTATATATAGTCATGTTTATGCACATTCTTTCTGTAAAAAGTAGATCTGAAAACTCACAGATTCAAGCATGACAAATTAAATGACCAAAAAAATGTAAGTTTGTGTAAACAAGCAGTACCAAGCAGATTACTTGCATGCACCCTCTTTAGCCATAAAAAATCAGATAAATTAATTTTAGTAGAAATCACTGCACTGTACAAATAGCTGGAGCAGTTCATTTCTAACAGTAGATCATCAAATGGAAAGGAATTTCTCAAAGCACCCAGTGAGAACTCACCTCCTCTTTCCAATCATTACCTTCTGATACAAAAGAGTTTTAAATTTACTGAAACAGAGCCAGACTACTAGTATCAGAATGCCAGGCATACCCAGGAAGTAGAAGCACAGACTGGCTTGCAGCACTCTCACCTAGGCACAAAAGGCTGCTTCAGCTTGCCTCTTTGCACCATCAGAGGGAAGAATCAGTGGGACAAAATGCAGCTCTTCCCTACCAACCAACCAGATGCAAAAAGCGTAACTCGTGAGTATCTTTAGCCATCCTCCCCTGAGGCTTCTGTCCCCGTGACTCAAACATTATACTTTTCAGATGGCTAGAGAATAGTCAGTGAGAGAAAAAGAGATGAAAGTGAGAAAAAAAGCTAGGCAGTATTTTCCCTGGATTTCCTGCATTCCCATTTTGTATTCCACCCAACCCTTGGGAATGCTCTCACTCAGCATGATAACTGCTGCTGGACAACTGTGTGTAATATGTAATCTATTCTCTATCACATCTGTATAAATCTTGAGGAGCTCCAAAAATACACTCTTTATTTCTTTATCTCCTTTTAATATCTGGATACCTACACCTGTAAACAAGAAAAAGAATATCCCTCTGTTGTTAAATTTTACTTTGCAATCTTCCACCTCATTTATGTATTTACACTTAAGAGATTGAAAATAAAACTCCTATATAAAATATAATTACAAATTTCATTAAATTTTTATTAGCACTAGATGTGGTTTGCTTCTTCATATTCAATACAAAAATATTTGTATGCATTTGTATGTATGTATCGGTGCTAACAAAATTCATATTTAGGCATAACATAAGTGACATCTGTAACAGCAAAAAGACAGAAAGAAGACTTCACTCACCAAGCCATCCTGATCCAGAATTGGGTATACACATATCTGTCTCAGCACTGGGCAACACAAATCCAACCACAAAAACTTCCACCCCATCAGCCATTAGAGCCATTCCCAAAACAAAAAAGAGGGCCCACTGGAATCGACCATGGCCACATTCTTGTATTATCAGTTCATACTGCTGTGCTAGTTCTTCTTCATCAGCTTTCCTTTCTGTTTCTAGTTCATGACGATCTTTATACTCATCACGCACAGGTTGCCCTAAGGCCACCATGCCATCTTTGCCCTGCCCCATGTTGGGGATTCCCTGATACTCCCCTTCATAAATTTCATCGTCTTCATCATGCCCTTCAGTTGCTTCACTTGATCCTTCATCATCATTAGCTTCCGCACCATAATTTCCTCCTTGGACATAGTAATCATCATCATCTTCCTCATCCTGGAATCGACTGTAGGACCTCTGTGTGTAGCCATCCTGAGCTTTGTCAACGGCTTTATTGACTTTTTTCACTGCTTGCCTCTTTACCTCTTTGGCAATATCTTTTGCCCCTTTCACTAATGAAGTCCTGTCTTTGTATGATTCCTCCATCTTGTATCTGTTCTACTGCAGAGTCAACTGCTGAACACTATTTGGAATATCTACTGCGTGTTGGACACCAGCAGGAAGAGGCCAAGAACCTGCAAAATGAGAAAAAAAAGAAACAAAAGATTATTTCTTATTTGCTTCCCCACATTATGTAGTACAGTATCAACACTGGACACCACTGTTGACGACTTCAGCTATAATATTTCATGTTACAAGGATAATATTCTAGAGAAAAATCTAATATCTACAAGTTTTCAGAAGAAAATGAATAACACTGAATTTTTCAATAGATGCTGGATTTTGTTCTGAAAGAAAACAAGCCATTCCACAAGCTGTACTTCACAGTGGCTCTGTTTCCACTGCCCTTTCCCATTTGAACTGCTACGTAGTAAAAGGCTACAAATATCTGCTTTTCCTCTCAAAGATTTCCCACAGTTTCAGTAATACTTCCATCCCCCAAATGGATAAAACTAGTAAGGAGATCATACTTTTGAGCTCTGTACCAGTTGACTGAACTTGGTCAATGAATTCACAAAGAGCAATGCTTAGCAATTATTTTGGCACACCCTCATGCTATAATCAGTGCAAGGAGATGAGCGGGTTGGAATGTGTGGAACTGTTCCACACTTTGGCAGTTTCCAGACCCTAAATCAGACAGAGAGCAACACTCTCTTACTTGCCCATAGCGACAGGCAGGCTGGAGCAATTACGTATCCTCAGCTAATATACCCCAGAGAGTTAGTCTGAGCTCATGCTGATCTATCTACCTGTGTGAAAGCACCAGAATGTTTCATCCTAGTTTTCCTTCCAGTCACCCTGCTATAGTGTTCCGTCTCCTTCTCTGTGTCAGCATTTGTGACCCTGCAGCTTCATACCAAGCACCATGCTTATTTAACTGAAGACACTACCTTCTCCTTTTTTTTTTTTTTTTTTTTTTTTTTCTGGGCAATGTTTAGGTATATCAGCAAGGTAATTCGGCTCATCACATTTTGCACAGTCACTGGGGGTGTTTGCACAATCACTACGGTTAGTAGAAAGCAATGGTGGCTGAGTGCAAGCAGAAGTGAGGAAGAAAAGCAGGCTCTTTCTTTGGCAACAGTCCACAGTTAGAGCAGCTGAAATTGATTACCGAACTGCACCATTACTCATGTCTCTGAAGGGGCAGAGGATGAAACTGTGTGCTGTGTCAGGGCTGCAGAAACCCCACCTCTGGGAGAAGGCAGGCTTAAATTTCTCTGTCAGTGCTTCCAAGAAAACACTGCCTGCTTCTAGCTTGGGGAAGAGGTTATTTTTAACCGCAATCTTTTTAATGATCCATTTTTTCCAAGTTCACAACAAGCTGAAGTTGCAATACTGAGGAGACAGCAGGATGTAAAACAGGAGTAAGAATAAATGGCTTGCAAATTTCTGAAGAAAATCCTACTCCTTAGGTGCTGTGGATCTGTCCTCTGAGGTCCACAAGAGCTCAGAAGCTGACATTTATTAGTTCCGTTGCAAGTGCCTTCCAGAAGTATAATCCAGGCATTGGTTTTCAGACTAATACTGCTTTGAGGGATAGAAAGAACTACAGGCTTCATCGTATTAACTAAGAACATGATGCACTTGTGATAAAAGAAAACCAACCTGAAAATCACAAACTATGCAGGGAAAAGAAGCCAAAAGACATTTCTCTAGATCTGCTTGCTTGACTATTTTTATAATGTTCACGGAAATTCATCTATTATCTGCTTTCGGCTCCTTCCTCTAAATTAACTTCAACCACACTGAATGTTTCTCAAAGAAATCAGGTGTGATGTCATTATTCAGCTCTGCAGTGCAAACTGAAACTTTACTGGAAAATAAATGCAGCCTTAGCGAAAAAAAAAAAAAACCCATCATGTAATATTTATGACTGAAAACTGTGGCCTGCTTTTAGGTACATGATGATCCTTCTAAGTAGGTCATCTTGTTGAATCTTTTATGCTTAGGCAATTTCTCTAATTGCAGCTTTTCAGTCTTCAAGGTGCTCCTCCAAAGTTACTGTCTCTGCTGAATTAGGCATCTCGCTGTACTTGTGGACTGCAGTATCTACTAGCTGTTACTGAACTACACAGAAATGTTCACCAAACCTACTGCAGCCTTGCACAGATGCTACCAAGATCTTCACAAGTTCCTGATCACTCTTTTTCTGAGTGTGAATGATTACAGCATGTTCCTGGATAGTTCTGATCATTTTAGATTATTTCCAGGTATGCAGGCACAGTGCATTTAAACTAAAGTCTTAAATGCCATGATTCTTAATATTTTCCCTTCAGAAATTACAGCCTTCTTTTAAAGATTTTCAGTTCATATTGATTTTGTCAAATTCAATTTTACTGTATAGTTTGTCTACCGAGAGAAGACAGCAGGAGTTTAAGAATATTGAATGAAAGTGCAGATGTCAACAATGGCAGAGCAGTGATTGCACTTCTATGGTTCACCTACCTCATGAGTTCAGTGAGCTACACTCTAAAAATAAATCTTCAAAAGCAACTGAGCTTATAGTGTAGTTTATAATAGACCAAGTATGTCAATAAGGAATTATACCTGTTCAAATTAATTAACAACATAACTGTGCCAGCAAAAAAATCTGCACATAGAGTAAATTAAACTTCTGTCTAGGCAGACCAGAAAGATGTACTGCGTGTGAAAACATAAATGTCTCTTTTATCTTGCCTAGGTTTCCAAGCAGCGTACTTCACTGGGCCACTAAACAACTTTTCCTTCTCAATGAACTGAAATCCTTGCCTTAAGGGTGAGAAGTACAAAGAGCAATTATTTGTAGCCCATGCATGATAGATCCCCACCCTTTTAATTATGTCAAACTGATTGACTGCAAGTAAGCAATTGGAAACACTGAAAGAATGAGGATTAGCAGCTACCTGAGTAGCATAAAGCAGCCAAAGCAGCTGAAAGTCCAGTCACTCCTGTTAGTGTTACCCAACTCTGCTTTAACTATACGAAACACCAGATTCCTATTCAGTTCCTTCAAATAAAAATAAAAATGTAAAAATATAAATAATAATTTATTATTATTATTTCCCTGGGAATACAGTGTTTTCACTTGAAATAAAAATGTTGTTTCAAGTAATATTAACAAATGTATCTTTCAAAACACTCAAGAATACAAAGATTCAAAACAAACATATTATCTGTTTGCCCTAATGTTTATTCTTTTTCATTCTATTGTATTACTATATTAATTTCATTCTGCCATGTTTATGTAGTATAGTAGACAGTACATATTTTGCTACACCTTAAGTAAGAGCGGGACACTGCAAAATAAATCAGTGAAGTCCCAGGAAGCTGTAAATCTGGGAGACATCAGAAATCCTATTCCCACAAACACTTGCATCTTTGCTAAATGCAAGCTATAAGAAGACACAGTGAAGACTCTGGGTTATTTAACAGGCACATGGTATTAACTATATGCTCATCTTCACATAACAAATTACCAGAATAGAACTGGAAGCCACACTCAAACGGAGATACAATATTTAGGATGCACTTAGGGACCTCGTATAGCATCTGTCCCGTGTTTCTTTTGGATTCGTGAATATTCTTCAAATAGAAAGAAAATATTAGAAACACTTCATATTTTAATCAATGCCTCTTCATTTTTAGCCAACATTTTGATTTGAGTTTGATTTCTCCTTTTTCCAGCCTTCATTTCATTGTTATTGAGCTTTGCGTGGATACAGGCATTTTGAGTTTATCTGTTGTCATGAGTTAGTCTTCATTTGAAGATACAATCTCCCGTTAGATAATAATCACTTCCAATTATACCTCTCTGATGGGTCAAATGGTTTTATATCCAGATGAAAAATAAGTACCTGAACACACAAACAGATGATGTTTTCTCTCGTGTGCTCTCAGCTGTGAAAACATATATAATAAAATAAATGACAGTACTACTCATTGTTGCATAATAGCAAAGGATTCAAATTTTACTGAAGCTCGCCAGCAATTCTCACATGGTACAGTTCAAATCTGACACTGGATGCAATCCCACAAGCCACTGCAGACCTGCGCCGTATGCAGAAGTGCCTCCCATCACTGAACTAATGGGGATATCTGTGGACTTTCTCTCTCTCCCTCCATGTGCAAAACTGTCTCAGAAGAGATGCTCTTTTATTAGCAGTACTTGATTCATTTTGCCTGAATAAAGAATAGAAACTTCAATTTCAACACTTATATAAGCGCTGGCACAAAAGCTGGTGAATATAGGATTCTTTTCAGCTGATATTAGTTGATTATAAGAGGGGCATTTATAGCCCAAGCAAGTGTCTTTGGCCTCTTCCAGCATCCATGAGACACGCACCCAGGCTGTGACTCCTATAGGCTTGGGCTGCAGCTGCCAAAGCAGTACAAGCCATGGTGTGGCTTCAGTGCCACCAACAGAGAGGGAACAGCAGAGAGCAGGTATAGAAGTAGACTTATTTTTGCTCAGTACTGCCATTAAAAACAAACAAACAAATAAAATAAAAACAAGATAAAAACAAGTAAAATAAAATGCTAGCACTTTCTTACATCTGCTATGGTCATGCTTCCTGCTCATCTGAAAGAGGACAACACACTGCTCTGACCATGGAGACCCATCAGCTCCTTAGAACTGCTCCAAGTGGGAAGAAGAAAGGAGATTGCCCTCACAGTGGAGGCAACAGATTATAAAGTCTAAGGGTAGCAATTGAGAAAAATGCATTGTAAAAGCACTGCGACTGATAGGAAATTCTAAAAACAAGTCAAGAAATCCTACTCAGAAAGAAAAATAAAAAATAATTCATTGTAGAAAGCTGTCAGGGAATAAAATGTGCAAAGGCAACAGAATTAGCCTCAGTGACTCAAGTTCTGGATTTACACTGCATCACTCCGCATTGCACAGGTGCTACAAAACAGCAAGCGTACAAATACTGGCCTGGCAGATGTCACAGAGCAGCACTGCAGCTCAGGGGATACATGGCAAGATTAAAGAGCATCTTGTAGGGCAAACTTTATTACACACTGGAGTTAAGTGCCTTTGCTTCCTTCCTGGAATCAGACAGGAAAGGGTTCCTTATGTTTCAGGAGAAAATGAAGGGTCATAGTCCTGGTTCACAATGAAAAAAACTCTTTGAAAAGAGGTAACCTTGTGTCCTCCTGCAGGAGTGCATCATCCCTGAGACTGCAGAATTTGAGGCCTCAGACTGCCCCCCTGAGCTGATGCTGCCAGCCTCTCCATCCTTACTGTTCATTTTGTACTCCTCACGGGCTGTCAGCTGTTGCTGCCACGATACACGGGTAAGAGGGCAGGCACTGCTTTCTTGGCATAATGTTAGCAAATATTTCAACACCATGGGTTTTTAACCCACTGCCTTCCAGGCAGTTCACCACTCTCTCAAAGCATATATTCTCTCATCATTAATACCTCTTACTTACTGTTGTTTGACTCAGAATGCAAGAAGACAGAAAATAAAATCCTTTCTACAGTTACACAGTTCTCACTTCTTAAATATTTCATTTTGCCACATTTTCAGTATGGCAGCTATTGAACTTACTGCTTCCTATTTACTTTTTTCCACAAGCTGAACTTCAGACTGATGCTAGCTCTGAGAGCGCTCCCATTAGCCAGCTCCTCCTCCAGTGAAACATGTTTGTATTGTTTCTGTTGGGGGGAAAAAAATGGAAAAGGTGACAAGCTAGATATAGATCTCACTGTGACTGGGAGCCCATTTACTAATTACTATTCATCCAGCACCTTTGCCAAAAAGTCTTTCAAAAATAGAGAAATAATAAAACCTAGAATGACATACTAAGCTTCTCTGGTTCAGCTGTGGGAATCAGAGGGAGAAAGTAAGCATTCATCAGCCTGACCTAGATAATGAGGGGGAAGGAGAGGAAGATTTCCAGGTGTACTGTAAAATGAAATGAGTATGACTAGAGAAGATGAAATGCAGCAAATCTAACAACAAAAAAAAAGCCATCATGCGTATATATGCATAGATATGTATATCTCTATTATTAGATACCTGGAATTATATATATAATGTGTATATTTAAATGCTTATATCTACAATGAAACGCTTCACTGAAGACAAACTGTTAGTAAGAAAGACAAATGCAAAGTTCAGTCAAAAAAGAAACACTTCTGCTTGTTGGCAGAAGGAGCTGATTTGTTTGCAGTTTATCTTACCAGTGCTAGATAGTAAGGGAAGAAATCCTGCTGGTAGAGCAAACAGTGCACTCTGACAGAAATATTAAAATAGAGAGGTATTATTGCTGTATCTCATTAAGCTGGTTACACAAAAATAAGAATTTGAGATGGGGAATGCATTCCCTGAATTAAATGAATACTTGCATGAGTTAGGTTGAAGTCTAGTCTATGAGGGTCTAGGTGGATACTAGGGGATACTAGCCTGCAGAGTGCTGTTTTCCCCTTGGCAGATGGTCTGCATTCTGGGTTGCACCAACAAGCGTGCTGCTGGCTGGCTGAAGGAAATATATTCCCTCTGCTGGTTTGCCACTTTTGTACTATCATGTCCTGTTTTATCCCCTTAATGCCACCAGAATTTAAAACAACCCATGACAAACTGGAGAGGGAAAAGACGAGTAAAATGTTTATAGTCCTAACGGAGGAAGCCTGCAAGGAGATATGGAGGTAGCTAGGCTTGCTAGGCCTCCAGAGGAGAAGGTTTAGGGAGGAAACAAATCACTGTATCCCATCACCGGAAGAGGAATTACAGAGATGATGGTGTTAGGTTCTTCTCAAGTATGCACAGCAAAGAGGAAAGAATGAACATCACAGGTTGCAGCAAGGGAAACTCCATCTATCTCTAAGGAAGATGCTCTTCATGATGAGGTGGTGATCACTGTAAAGGCTGTTGGGAGGCATCAGCCTTGGAGGTAGTCAGTACTCAACTAGACAAAATCCCAAGCAACCTGATCTGAGTGTTGAGATAATTGCAAATTTTAGACTAGATGATCTGGAGTTCTTTCCAACATAGACTGTTCTATTATTCTAAGATGTTCCAACACAAAATATTGTGTTATTATAACATGTTAAAAAAATCAATGATCTGTCGTTAAATGAGCTAATTGTTATAAAAGAAAATCAAATGGCAAGCACTGAATATGAGAGTATGAAAATATCTTCCACAGCATAACTGAGTCTTCTAAATCCAGCCTACAAAGTGAACAATACCTCAGAGTACTCTGGAGGACAGGCAGCACATTTGTAGCAGAGGTAACAAAATCGAAATGGCCAGCTTAAACTGCTTAAACAACCACTATCCATATAAGAAAAGGAAAACAATCTCCCATTTGCATACAAATTTGGTCTTGGAGAAACATTTGGCAAAGATATCAGATCTAAATAGTAATAAAATATGTATCAGGTATTTGTCATTTCACATTAACAGGTACCTGTGCAAATTGCATTTTCAGTGTTTTCAAAATAGATATTCAACTAGTTCATTTTTTCCTGCATATTTAACAAAGAATTTCAAAGCTTTGTACAATTTGACTTTAATATTCATTTTGAAGTAATTAAAAGTTGATGATCTGTCTTCAAAGATACTGGACTCACTATTTTCATATCATTTTTTATTTTAATTCTAACATGCTGACAGGAGAATTACAGTCTTTATACTTAACTCATTTGCTGAGATTCTTGTTAATTCATCCAAAAGGACAAATATACTTCACTTAAAAGAGGAAGGATCTTAATAAACAGATCACTCTATTTTTTAAACTAGACTGCACGCCCAAGTTCTCAGGCATTTTGTGCAAGTACAACCAAGACTGCTAAAGACATATTGGAGTAATCTGGTTTCACACCACCTTAGCTTGTCTATTTCTATTATATTTTGTGAATTCCTTGACTGAAAATCTGTGCTGTACAAGATAATGTACAGTAATCTTTTATATTTCTTCTTGTTTGTTTTAGGATATTCCTAGGCCTGTTTTCTGTGTTTTGGCTGGATACTCTATCAGATACAGTGTTTTTACTGGAGCATATATTCAAATGTCAGAAAAGAAACTAAGCAACAGACTAAGTGGAAGTGGCTAGCAATGCAATTCCCAAAGCAAAAGATGCAATGAAAGACAGCAAATAATGAGAAATGGATGTGATTAGTTTGTTTCATAATGTAAAGCAAAATATGAAAGCATCAGTCATTTTAAAATTTAATTCTGAGGTCTGTGTACTATCTGCAATACTCATGCTCTCAGGAAATCTCTGCATAATGTATTTAACTGTTGTGGTAGGAGAACATTTATAGATTACTGTAAATGACACATATTCTGTGCATAAACTAGCGAGAGGGTTGTGGTCAACAGATCTATGTCCAGGTGGAGGCTGGTGACAAATGGTGTCCCCCAGGGGCCTGGAGACCAGTGGTCTGTAGCATCTTTATCAATGACACAGACAGTGGAATTGAGTGTACCCTCAGCAAGCTTGCTGATCACAAGAAGCTGTGTGGAGCAGCTGACACAACAGAAGGGAGGGATGCCATCCAGAGGGACCTGGACAGGCTTCAAAAGTGGTCACACAGGAATCTAATGAGTTTAACAAGGCCAAGAGCAAGGTGCTGTGCTTGGGTCAAGACAATTCCAGGTATGAGTACAGACTGGGAGAAGAACTCATTGAGAGCATCCCTGCTGAGAAGGATGTGGAGATCCTGGTGAATGAAAAACTGAACATAAGCCATCAGGGTAAGGGAGGTCACTCTCCTCTGTCCTTATGAGGCCTCATCTGGAGTACTACACCCAAGCCTGGGGCCCCCAGTACAGGAAGGACGTGGAGCTGTTGGAGCAGGTCCAGAGGAGGGCCACTGAGATGATCAAAGGGCTGGAGCACCTCTCCTATGAAGAAAAGCTGCAGAAGCTGGACTTGTTTAGCCTGGAGAAGAAAAGGCTCCAGGGAGATCTCACTGTGGACTTCCAGTAGTTAAAGGGAGCTTATAAACATTGGGGAAACTGACTTTGTATATGGTCTAGTATCAATAGGACAGAAGGCAGAGTGACTATGAACTAGATTGAGGTTAGACATTAGGAGGACACTCCATCCTCAGAGGGTGGTGAGGTGCTGGCACAGGCTGCCCAGAGAAGCTGTGGATGCTCCAGCTCTGGAGGTGTTCAAGGCCAGGTTGGATGGGGCTGAAGACTGAGTTTCCAAAAACTCAGATTAAAATGCAGGAATTGTCTGACTAATCTCATTATCAGAACACCCTTGTGATGAAAACAACATATTTTTAAAAGTTCCTTTTGTTTATGAGCTAAAGAAAACCAGTGAATTCTATGTTAAAATTCTGTGATGGCAGCAACTTAACCCTCTGCTTCAGAAGCATCTCAGATATTAAAGGTTATGGAATGTGCTATCTAAAAGGAGTGCTAGTTCTGCTGTACTCAAAAAGGTGACTTCTTACACTCATAAAGTTTTACCCCTCCCTGGAGGAAAAATTAACAGTTTCAGGTGGAAAATTTTTAAAATTAAGCCTGACTCGTTGGCTTCCAGTTCTTAACCTTTAGATAGGAAATCAAACCGCCTGACCTCGCCAACTAAACGTGCTGCTGCTAAAAATCCTGCTGTGTATTTTTAAGGCTGTACAGACTTACAATTATACAAAATGTTTACACTGCTTCAATCCACTATAGAAAACAAAGACTTCCTGAAGATTCCATCAAACTCAGTTTTTTTCCATATTCAAAATCCATCATTTGCTAAGAACACGCTTAATTGGGTCTCTTCATCTTGTTAAACTGAATTACACTGTTACTGCAACTTGCATAGTGCACACGTGCCATAGCACATCCAATTTTTCAGCAACTGCAAGGAAACTTAAGCCCTAAAGTAAATAGTAAATCCAAGTGACTGCAGGTGCATGGCTTCCATTAACTCACAAATTTAATATTTTAGAGGCTTACGTTTCATATCCCTACCTGGTTCACTGAACTTCATGAGGCTTTATTTTGTAGGCTCAATAAGCTGAGTGAGAAGGGAGCACAGAAAGCGCAAGATAAAGGACAGAGAAACAGACTCTGCACTGAAAAGGCAGCAGGCTCTAGTTTACAGGTTCTGCAACCTAGATCTCTGTTAAAACAGAATTTATCTCCATTATGCAGTCTGAACACTACCTCAGCGTGGCTTTCTTCCCTTGGGTAGAATATGTAGCGGTGGATAGCGCCACTGAACAAACACAGAGCTCCGCCATTTAAAGCATAGACTAGGCAGAAAATGAAGATACAAGAGCTGGTGATTTTTTTTCAATTTCAGTAAGCTTCCTTCAGCTTATTTTGAAAGCAGCCAGCATGCCAACCTGAAAAATGTTCTGTTCCCTGCTTTTAACTCCACACAGCAACAAGGTGTGGTGAGCTGAAGCACCTCAGAAAGAAATTCTGCCATTTTGAACCATTTTTATTTCATTTTAAAGC
>PPHD01008217.1:0-22024 GCA_002909625.1 Bambusicola thoracicus | reverse complement strand
TATACCAACAGTGAAAAGTGGTAGAATTTGTTGAAATAAAAAACTGGCTTAAAGTGGAAATAAACCCAGGAGAACAGGGAATGACCTAAAAGATTATGCCCATAGAAATCTGGGTGTTGCTGTCCATACCAGCTTGGGTCATTTCCTCTCTCAAAGTGAATGCTGCTTTCTCTCTCTCAAGGCTGCAGGGAGAACTGAAGCAGAACTGAGGAGCTTTTAAAGAAAGCAGCACAAAGGAAGCACTACTGAAACAGCTCACAGGTAGTGGATAGCAGAAGAAAAATCCTGCACTAAAGTTGTAGTGAGCATCCATACATCTTTGGTACACTTGCAAGCAAGTTCCAAAACTAAAGGCACGTTAGACTGAAACAATTGCTGCTATAATTGATGCGTGGGACCATTCTGTTACCGTGAGTTCAGGTTTACTGAAGAGCAAATTGCAATTCATTTTTACATCTCTTGTCATCAGTTGTGGCATGGACCTTTCAGCAGCATCTGGGTTTATGTACAGAAGTTGTCCTGTCTTGAAGTTTTGCCAAAATTCTGCAGAGGAGGGTTTTAGAAAATGGATGCATTGTTTTTGTTTTTGTTATATTCTATAAGTAGAATCTACTTATTTTCTGCCTATGGTGCTGGTGAGAAGCACTGCTTGTAGAATGCATTCAGGCACGTGGATTCCATTTAACTTTTGCGTGGCAGTGAAGTGGAGGCAACAGAAAATGTGTGCTGGTTTGCTAGAAAACCAAATTGCTTGGTTTACACATAGGATTCCTGCCGGCTTTATTTAGCTGGAATTTTAATTACAGTGCCAGCTCTTGACTCCTACGATAAAACGGTAGGGAGACCACTATAATTTGACCTCTATAAAACATTAACACCAACCTACACAAAAATATAGCTTCAACTTTAAAGAATAAATACGATGGGAGGCAGAAATCAAAGAACTGTAAGGAAAAAGAACATTAAAATGCACTAACATGGACAGCAGTGCAGTGTTGGTTTGCTTGGTTCCCTGCATTGACCTTCTGATGTTGATAAGAAAATGATGCATAGTTGGCTGAAAAGTGTATTTCTGATTTCACCATACCTTGGGGACTGCAGTCCTGCTGCCAGGCTCGGAATGAAGCATGCTTTATATATCATATAAGGGGTAACTTGGTACTGACCTCCACAAAAGAAAGTCCAACTGTTATACAGCACCATAAATAGTCAATAATATGCATGTATTTTGGGTTAATTCTGGATAAAATAGTCCATGAGTTGTGGTGTGACAGCTTACCATATTTCATAGCATTGGCATCATGGAAAGGTGCTTACGAATGTTTTCCAAGTCTCCCATTGTCTTTAATAGCATTCAAAGCATTGTTCAACTTCAGCTTCTTTCGCTGAAATCGAAATGAAATTGAAAATGTAAGAATACTTGACATTAGTGTGTTTTTGTTTTTTTAATGTTCCATTGTAAACAACTGAAGATGCTTCAGTGCCAAGATTAGAAGTTCCTTTTACGTGACCTGAAATATTATTTGCTTTCTTTGCCTTTGACACCTTTATTTTTGCTGTCTGCTTGACAGTCTGTTTTTTTTCTTTATGGAGAATCAAGTTAAGTGTTTTGTAGTCAGAAGAAAAGAGGAAATAACTGTTTTACAATATTTTTCTATTTTACAATATTTTTCTAAAGAAAAGAAAGCAGTATTCTGGGAGCTATAGTGTGATACACAACTACAGAGCTTATTACTTCTAATTCTTGAAAGAAAGTTTTGTTTCATGGGAAATTCTCTACTATTATCTTTAACAATGGAGCCAATGTGTTCTCTCCTGTGATTAATAAGAAAATGCAGCGCTCCAAACGTTCTGTAAGATTTGTGTATCTTTTGAGAAATATCTGACATCCTGTGCAGGTAGGCAGAGGCTTTATGCTATGATAGAATAACAGCTTCTGTCAACTGTAAATCAAAATAAGAAACTTTATTAAAAATGAGATTATTACTTCTGACATATTTATTCTTTGAGATGTTCTGTCCTTAATAGCTTCTCCAATAACGGTAGAAAACTGAAATATAGAAGCTTTAACACTTGCATAATAAATCTATTAATCTTAATGCTTCTGGAAATATTAGTCATTGACTACTTACTACTGTTTTTATACGTCAGCGTCATTTCCCAGAATTGTATGATACTAACTACAGTTAGCGCTGATAATTAATTGAAATGAAATTACTTGTAATTGAACAAGTGCTGGACACACTTGACTTAACTCTTTCTGGTGCCATAGCTATGCTTTAGATCCTGAATAGCAAGGTATTGCAGCAGGAACTTAAATGAAACTCCCAATGTGCTCTATGGAAATTTAATTTGTATAATGTAATGATATACATAAATTCCCTTGAGTTCAGTGGAAGATTTTGCTTACAATAAGGTTTGCCCTTCCAGAAGAACTGTAAGGTGACTGTTACCTGGGCAGCCTTGCAAAAGTAAAGGCGTACATGTTTCCTAGCATGTGTTTTCTGTGCTCTAGCAAATGACTTAGAGCAATGATGATGAAAACCATACCTACAACAGGAAATCCAGTTCCCACAGAAGGGTGCTGTTCTTGCTGAAGCTTGGTTTTCATGCACGAAACTGTCAAGGCTTGTATTCTTTCTAGCTACGAGTTGAGACCTGTTGGACTTTTATATTATCTTTTATTTACTTCTTAAATATCGTGGAGCTCTGGATAGGGATGAGCTCTAAAAGTAGGTGCAGAAAGCTGGGGTGCCCATGGTAAGCAAGAGTCTTGGGCAGTCAGACCGGAGGCTGCTGGCAGGGCTCCTGCAAGGCTGGTGGTGGGCAATGAGTAGCAGCTGCCCCTGAGCTGGGAGAACTGCCCTTGCTGGAATAGCTGGCATTGCTCCCACAAGAACTGACAGATTCAATAATTTACTAAATATAGAATGTTTGTTAAGTAAGATCAGAGGCCAGGCATAATGCAAACAGATTGGAAATGATGGGTTACAAGTAATGGGCATAAAATCACATTATCTAGCTAAGCTTTACTGCTTGAACTGGCATCTAACACCAGGTTTGTAAAATAGCCTTGTCCTTTGAGCTGGAGATTCCAAAAAGCCAGTAGCAGCCACTGCTTTCAGTTTGTCCTCTGTGAACAGGTCTCTGTGAGTTTAATGGGGTGTTGCCTTTTCAGTAATTGTGGCAGAGAACTACCTGGAAGATGTCTCCTGGTGGAAAAAGGCACTCCAAATTTCAGCAGAAAGAATGTGGCTGCAAAGGTTGATTAAAGAGCCTATTTAGACAAAAAGAACATTAGTAAAGTCATAGAGTCATCTAGATTGGAAGAGACCTTGAGGATCACCAAGTCCAACAATCAACCTGACGTGCTGAGTCCCATCACTAACCCATGTTCCTCAGTGCCATGTCTGCACATCTCTTAAATACCTCCAGGAATGGGGACTCCATCACTTTCCTGAGCAGCCTGTTCCAGTGCTTGATCACCCTGTCCACAAATTAATGTTTCCTAATGTCCAGTGTAGTTCACTTGATGGAACTTGAGACAGGAGGGAGTGGCTGTGAGATGCATGGGATGGTGGCATGCATGAAGCCAACTGTAGATGGGACTTGAACAGGTATTGCTGTGAACAGGTGAGGATGGCACTGCGTGTCCATCCTGTGTTTCTCTGTGACATGTTTGTGACATGCTTGTGTCTTTAAGATCTTAGGCAGCCATGTAGTACTCATCTAGGATTTCCTGAGGAGTAGAGCTTTTATTAGGACTGATATGTGCCATAGAGCCAGGAGAATGAAACCTTTTAGCTGTTCATATACACCCTCCTTTACCCTTCTGTTCGCTCTTCCTTCTGTTGAAACTGTTATGCTTTAAACTGATTAATTGTGTGTGGATTAAACGAAAGGGTGACTGTATAGCATGATAGTTTGCCACCTTGCTCACCTGAGTGCTTATGCTTCTTGAACACTTTTTAAAAAGAAAACATTAAAACCATGACAAGCATTAGTGATTTTAAAATAAGTGTTTTTATAGATATTTTAATAAGTATTTAGGAGACTGGAATCTGCTTGTGTGCAGGCGAATACTCATGTGTTATGATTTCAAACAGTGGAAATATTTAAACATCAGTTTCAGCAAGCAGAAAAAAGGCACCTTTGGATTTTCTTAGATTTTCAAGTCACATATTAGATTATCACTGCTGTGATTTTGGCATTTTTTTTGCCCTATAATGATTTTTTTTCCCTATAATGATTAACTAGATGGAACTGAGATGGTTTGAACAAAATGGGCTGACATAGATTGCTACTTAGGAGAGTCCTGTGAAAGTGTGCTCCAGTAGCTTTGGGCAAGCAGCTGAATTGGAGCCTATCCAGATCCTGGTGAATAGTGGAGCTACTGGCTACTTGGAGAACATCACCCACTCTTTCACTTTGCAATTTTATAGTTCTAGAACTTTTCTTTCTTATTTTTCCTTTCTTTTTCCTTTCCTCTTTCCTTTTCTCTTTCCTTTCTTCTTCTTTTCTTTTTCTTTTTGGCAAGAAAAATGATTTTTCTTTTGAGTTCAGTTCTGGTGGAACACTCCCTCAATACCTCCTGCTTGGCAGCTGAATCAAAAATAAATTATTTGCATGGCTCTAATGGTGTCAGTAAATTGATTTCCACAGACAACAAGGCTGCATTTCCTCACTGGAATGGCCTACAGTGATCATAATTAGTGACAAATGACAATAGGAATTTTGCAGAGAAATTAATAACTTTGGTTTTGCTGTGAAATGAGAAAAGAAACAAGGATGCCCTTGAAAGGTTCTGAGCATCCCTTCCATTGTGCATCATCTGCTAAAGTTCATTAATAGATTATATAATTTTCATTAATAGGTTATAGATTAATGGATTATAGGAAAGCCATATGGCATATTGTCTTAAAAGCAGTTTTACTCAAAGAAGCAAAGAAGGATCTGTAGGCCTACCATCTTGCAAAATAGCAAGACAAGTGAATGGTTGGTATTTCACATGGTGACTTCCACCCAAAGTGGTAATGGTCAATTGCCATGATATCAGGGAGTTTTGTAATTGCATGCTTCCTTAGCTGTATTTCTGAGACTTCATACGAGACAAGAATGGAAATGTCTTGTCTAGAAACTAACTATGAACAGTTATCCAGCATAATGTTGTATAATTAAAGTTTGTCTGGTGATAGCATGCTGTCGTGATATGGATTAGTTGATACGTATTAATCAAAGGGTTACTTTGGTTTCCAATAACAACATGCTATTCTGGTAGGTTACCAGGCGTGGTTATGAGCTTCTTTTCCTTGGCTAGGATGTTGTGTAGTGAGATAGATGTAATACATTCCTGTGGCCCACAAAGCTGTAGGTGTTATTTAAAATGTGACAAAATACTTTCTTTTATCAAATATATCGCTTCACTTGGGATCTTTTTGTATGTTCTCTCTTATATTTCTTACGTTAACCAAATCATTTTCTAATTGTAGTAGTAGGATGAACAAGTAATCTGTAAAGAAAAGCTTTGAATTTCAGAAACACATTTGTTTCTAATTAATTAAACTGAATTTAAAGTTCCTTTTCTACCATGCTGAAACTAGAAATGGCATTTGCCAGATATTCTACAGTGAAAATTGAATTCTGCTTAACTCTAATGTTTGGTAATGAATGCAAATACTCTGCTCTATATTCTTCTCTTCCAAATTTGTGTTAAAAGAAATCTAATTAGAAGGATTACAGGAGCAGAAAAAAAATAATATTTTTTTTCTAAAGATGGAAATATTTTTGACTGTATTTTGATCTGAAACATTCAATGGTTTAGTAGAAAGCTCCTGTGGTATACCCATGAAATCTTGCAGGACTTATAAGAAGTGTTGAAAACTGATATGTTGAGTGCCATTTGTAGCTGACTGCGTGCAGTTTTGTTTTACTTTGTGGAATGTAGAATCAATTTCAGATTAACTCTGACAGAGAAGTGTCGAGGTGTGTGAGTTAGCACTTAGATATTTCTGCAAACCTCATGGGAAGATCAAAAGTTGCAATGGATATTATCAGTAACAGCGCAAGTCTGTAAGCAAAGCTGTCAGACTAGGTCAAGAAATACTTCTTTGCTTTGCATTGGAAACCATCGTGAAAAATTAA
The DNA here is from genome assembly GCA_002909625.1 of Bambusicola thoracicus. Classification (NCBI taxonomy): domain Eukaryota; kingdom Metazoa; phylum Chordata; class Aves; order Galliformes; family Phasianidae; genus Bambusicola; species Bambusicola thoracicus. The sequence goes on along the minus strand of PPHD01008217.1, from coordinate 15,883 downwards.
ATTTTAAAGGAAAATTTATCCTGAGGAGTTTTAAGACCTTCTTTCCCTGACCCCTGACAAAGTAGTGCTGTTAGTGCTCATACTGCATTAGAGATTCCATCTTGAAATCTGGAACGGGTTTTTTTTTTTGTATCTGAAACAGCATTCATGTGTTTGGTGCAAGTCAGTAGGCACGTCTGAAGCAATGAGGGGTTTCTTTCTTATTATCCAAAATCTTTGAGCGATATTAATAATGCTTTATAATAATCTTTCCACTATATTGAATTATATATTGATTCTTCTTTTTACAGTAGCTTCACTGCAGAATTCCAGAAGGAAAATAGGCTTTTAGATGCCATCCTGAAACTCTTTGCAATTTTGAATATACCATTACATATAATTCTGTGAGGACCTAATCACACATCGTTTCATTTCAATGAAACAACTGTCATTGACTTTACTGAGAGCTGGCTGAGACTCAGATTGAGCTATTGCCTTGTTATTGAAAGTGTAATAAGCATTTTGATTCAATTTTCAGTCTCTTTTGTGGTTTTATTTTAGCCCTGCTATGCTTACAGTCCTGCTATAAGCAGCAATAGATGAGAAACTGCGTTCTCTGACTAGGGAGACAGTAGTTTAAAACTACAAAATATTTTTAATTGAAAACGTTGTTGACTTTCCTTATGAAAAGATAGAATACTTAAAAGAAGCACAACAGCAAAACAACAACAACAACAACAACCAATGTGCTGAGTATGTCATTCATCTTTGTCAGTGTCAGTCTTGATCTGAGAGGAATGTGAGGCACTGCTTTTGGAGGAACGTGGAGTTACTGCAGGTGCTGTGCATTGCAGAGGAGGAATCTGCAAGGTGGGTTTGTGGCCGTGCTGCATGGGCTCCTTTGGCTGAAGTTCCAGAGGTTAACAGCTCTGCTGCAAGCAGAGGTCTCCGATCATTGATTTTTAGTGGCTGCTGTTACAGAAAGTAAGAGCGACATTTAAGAGAGACAAAGCACCTTATTAAAGTTAATGTCTTTGATTTGTTTCAAATCATCTGTAATCCATGTGGACCTGTCATAATTTATACCTTGCTTGGTCATGGCAGTAAGTTTAAAACTGTCATGTAATCTGCACTGATGCTTGTGCACAAGAGAAATTACACGTGAAGTTGGTGTCGTGGTATTTATTCCTTGTTGCTTAGAAGGTTACCCTCAGCTTAATTGGTGTGTCTCGTTATTTATATTGCTAGGAAAAAATAAGGATTAAATATCAGGAGAGAAAGATAAGCGGTTTTGCTTCATAAGATAAATACAAATCAATTTCTGTTTGTTTCTAGACATGATGAATGTGGCCAGGTTTTCCAGTCTTTCCCCCGCCCTCAACGTCTTGAGCCTCCTGAGGATAATCTTAATAGGATAAAGTGGCCTTTGAAAGGCAATTAGTAAGATTCCTATGAACTGGTCCATGCACATGCCGTGCTCAACACCCTTCTGATTAATGCTCATCTTAATTCCATTTCTTGGGATTTATTTACTCATTTCACATATAATGTATTTAATTCCTTTAATGGTGCTCTGTGATTTGAAAATACATTGCTGTATTCCAGCTTCACGTAGAGCTGAACTTCTGCCTGGTTCTCTCTTCTACTGGCCTGAAGCACATAAAAAAGTGTTGGTATAGTGATATAGCACTCTGAATACGGTGCATCTGAAGACAGTTTGAATTGGGATCCCTAGTAATCAAAATGGCCAGCTCACTCGTTAATATTCAGTGTCACAAGAGCATGATGCAGCAGCCATGTGTCGGCTGTGTCACAACGCGATGTTAGCTTAGATTGCAGTGCATTGTCCAGTCAATACCGATAACTACCATTGTAATGGTGCTTGTGAACATTTAGTTCAGTGAGGAAGACAATGTGGTTTTCAGGACCAAACTTAGCACATTTTATCAGCTCTCTTGATTTGGTTCTGGAGGAAATGTGTTCTCTGGGAGGCACACTACTGCCACCGTTACTTAAAGCTTACTGGAAAGTTCTTCTTTATTAATGTATGCTCTATGTTTTCTATCTATGAAAATGAATCGTAATTCCCTTTTTTCAGAGGAAGAAATTCCAGCATTTGTTGCTCCTTAACTGGTTCCCATTTGTGGCTTCATTTTGAGATTCAGGAGCAGCCGGGATCCCATTAAGTCTCTTCCAACAGATACTATTACGATATATTTAATTAATAGTTCTCCTTTAGTGCTGTAGTTTCTCAGCTCAGGAAGACTGTACCTCCGGGAGCCTTTTGAACTCATTTCATGTGCCGAAACACCTTCAGTGCGCTGCACTTCTTTTATGTTTATTTCAGTCTTTGGAAACGAGTACAGCAGGGAAGTGCAGGTCCCTGCCACCCACCCGCCTCCCCCGGCACAGGGGCTGCAGGCGGAGCCCACCTACAGCCCAGGAACCAGCAAACAAACAGAGCTGAGCAGAAGGCTTCGGCAAACGGTGCTTCCCTCTTTTAAAATTGAATGAGCTGCAGAACCTGCCTTAAAACAGCCTCTCTGAGGGGAGTGGAGAGGGGAGGTCCATTACTGAAATTGCATCCTATTTACACCACAGATAGAAACATTCTGTAGCTGGTAAATAATTCTAGCTGCTAGAAGTAATATGACCTCTGGGGCAGGGAATATTCTCCTACATCTGTTTTCAGTTACTGAGAATCTTGGTAGATCACTGCTGGAGAGTAATGGAGATTACATTTTCCAGCCTTTATAGTATTTTATAAAATGTTTTAAATATTGAAATAATTCAATGTGTTCTCGAAGGCTGCTGCTACAGAGGCAGAGAGCTGATGCTGAAGGCACCCTTGGGCTCAGACAGTGACTGTGAGCCCATGGTGCTAAAATTGGCCTGAACAGTCACGGGTCAGAGCTGAGCTGCCTGGAGTTGTCACCACCTGCTATCCTATTCCTTTATGGGCTCTCTCAAGATTTCTGTGATGCTTTCCACCTGGACTTGCTTGTACTTAGCTGGTTTCTCTGTGTACTGATCTTTGGCTGTCAGCTAATTTACGGGCAGCGTTCAGGCAGCACAGTGTGTACGCTGTACGGGTGGAAGCCAACAATTCATAGCGCCTTGTCCGTGCTGCTCCTTAATGCTCTACAGCTACATCTTACAGCAGTAAATTGTATGTGCCTGGGACTGCTCAGCGGCACCAGGGCCAGCTGGCACTGAGCTGCCTGCGTTTGTACCATTAAGTTCTCTTACTTTGAAAACCAGGGGGCTGCATTTGCTGTGATCCCTGGCCCCAGCATGCTCCCAAATCAGGCCTGAGTATACATTGGAAGTGCAAGTGATTTTGATGATAAGACCCTGGAAAAATCACTGCTTTTCCTTGTCTTCGCTCATTGTACAGTGCATGTAAGTCCTTCCAGTTAAGGCAATGAGACTGCTGGCAAACTTATGCAAGTGCTTATGAGGAAAACATTATGTGGAATGCTGACGGGGAGTTTAGCTAATGATCTATTCAGCTCTGGGTGTCACACGCAGATCATGAAACATTTACTTCCAATAATTAACTGTTTTGTACTTGGGGAGATATATATATATATATTTTCAGCTCCTTTTTCTTTTTTGTACTTGCTTAATCCTGCTTAGACATCTTGATAAACATGGCTTTCTGCTCTGCTCTTTGGGAAAATTGCAGCTGCAAAGGTTCCTTGAGCTTTGCCAATCATTTGCAGATGTTTCTTCTGAAAGCAAAAATTAAATAGACTTTCTTGATGACAATAAATCGTACAGAAATGTTACATACACTCTTATCTCTAAAAAAATGTCTGCTGTGGTCACAATGCATCAAATACTGCTCATATAATGATGACCTTTTAGAAGAAAGCGCATTATGCTGTAGCTGTCTTCATATTATAACCATGCAATACCGGTATACAAAAGTCAAGTTATTAAATAGTTGGGAGAAATGGACTGAAAATAATGTTTGCTTTCGTCGGATATTGCTCTTTTGATAAGTATATTATTATTTTTTTTCCTTCCTCCATATTGAGCTATGCTCCTCTTGAAATCGTAAAACAAAGGGATCAAACGTGAGGTAACATCTTAGAAAGACAAATCCTACTGAGTTTTGAAAAATTGTATCAAAATCTCAGTGACTAAAAGGTGTTCTCCCAGAGTGAAGAGGGGCAGAACTGCAAAGGAAGATAAACAAGGTCCCCATCCACGCTGCTCGTGGCCTGAGCTGGGTGTTGGTGTCTGTGACTTTCACCCTGGTATGGCTAGTTCTCACACAGTCCCAGTGAACCCTATTGCCAGGCTAGACCATAGCTATTACAGTGAGGATGAGGTGCACGTTGTTCTCCGCATGTGGAAGCCAACCAGTTTCCATGCCTTGATGTGAATCCTGTTGAAAGCTTTTTGCAAAGCCAGCAAGAGGGTTGCCTTCCTAGCTGTGAGCAGAACTTACTGTTGTCATGTCATTTGCAACATGGCTCTGAGGCTGAGTAGGTAATGTCAGACTGTGTTGTGTTTGTGTAGGGAGTTAAATAAACATCCCACACATTGCCATAATTTTCCTGATTTCCCACTGTATAAACAGCTTGTTGGGAGCCTGTCAATCAGCTTCTACTTTGGTGTTACTAATTGCAAAGAATCATTAAAATCTGACTCAGAAGAGTCTGGTATCAGATAAGTCAAAAGGTTCTAAAGCATCTCCTGTCACCTCATGAGATAAAGGTTTCTCAGAAGGCCTTTCAACCTGGAGGATCAAAGAGCACTTTGTTTGTAACATGTACCCATCCGTGCTCTGGTTCCCTCTAATTGCTATTCTTGTTGGCTGTTTGTTAGGAACAAAACCCACCAGTCCTTGCAGAAAGTGTAATGTTGTTTTGTGAGTAGTAGATGATACTGTGTGAAATTTACTGCTGAATATAACTCAGTGTTCAAAGACTTTGATGTAAGTCACACTAAGACTTTTTCTTTCCCTCCCTCCCAACACCCAGACGAAGAGCAGCACTCTGTGATTGCAATCAGCAGGTGGTGTTGGGTTGTCCCTTTTGAACCCCATTCTTGGGCTGCTCATATATAAGGGCTTCTTTTGACTAACACTCATAGAAGCCTAGTTGGTTTATGCTTGCAGACAGACAAGTGGAACGTCTTTACCTCCATTTGATGATTGAAGGAACGAAGTCAACTTTCAAAATGTCCATTTGTTTTATGACTTCTGCCAGATGTTTTCCACACTGGGCATCTGCAGATGTGGAGATACAGACTCAAGGTCAGCAGAACTGAAGATGAAGAATTTTGTAAGACTTTTCTCTGTAAACTGTCACTTTATTTCAAATCACATAAGAAACTGTTGATGTTGCTGCAATTTGTGGAAAATTTTAAGTCCTCGAGAAGGTTTTTATCCTTGTTGTCATAATTATCTGTCAGGATAAATCTGAATTATATTCTAAAGCCTGATACTGAGAGTGCTGGCCATTTCCAGGGTGAAAAATTAGACTAAGCAGAAGCTTATAGATGTTTTTATAGTCCAGAGGGTTTCTCCTAACCATGCTGTTTCTCCTGTGCACTTACTTAATTACTTAGTCATTAATCCTCATTCAAAATACTCAGTTACAGAAGTTATTACCGCATATTAGGAAATATTATTTTTATGTATACTGTAAACCTTTCAAGAATTACTTTCCTCTCTAGAAGAACATCTGTCTTCCTTGTGTAGTGGGATGTTTATCACACTTACGAGAGTCCTGAACTGCACATCTTTAAATATGAGATTACAATCCGCTCCTGCTCCCAAGGAGCTTGTCAATAGTGTTATTTTAAAAAATAAATTTAAAGAATGATGTTAAAGGTTTTATTGGTAAACAATTTCATAAAGTATTTCTAAACTACTTATGTCTGCCAGATTATAGCCTGTATTTATTAAAATTAATGTTCCTTAATGGGCTTATTATAGCTGGAAAAATGTGTATAGGTGCAGTTATGGTTGCCTAAGCACTTCTGTTCAACTTATTAGTTTTCTTAACTTCTCAAATTTGAGACATTTATTTTTTACCCAGATATCATCTGTGGTTTGATTAAGTTTGTATTTTATTTTACCTTAAAGAAATGAAAACTAAAAGGAGCAAAACACTCTTCAACTCTGAAAGGAAAACAGTTTTGTTTTTTTTTTTTCAGCAAAAATTAAAATGCCCATTTTCTCTCTGTAAAAACAAATCTTCTGCAACATACAGTTCAATGAGCGTAGGAGGACAGCTGAAATTCAGTAACACGGTATTACTCATTGTTAAGAAATGTTTTTATTTGGGTGAAAGCTGGGTTTGATTTGGCAACTGTAGGAGACTTTGTTTAAATAAAACTGTATATTGTATATATGTGGCTTGCTTTATTGTGTGGTGTAGATAGAGCCTTCTGTACACGTCCAGGCTTAGGCGTAAACAGCTTGGTATCTTTGCTTGTGGCATCAGGTAATGTCTGCCCAAAATTGTGGGCTGTTAAATTCTTTCAACAAAATATGATTCCAGAATGCTGGAGAGCTCTGTATATTAAATGAGGAGTAAATTCATGCAATTAGATACTCAAAATATGAAAGGTAAATTTACATGAAAACTCAGCTGTTTTCCTTGTAAAAATATTCTGTAATTGCACAGTTTCAGCCTATTTGTCTGCGCAGCTTTCTTAGTTATATTTTATTTTGAGAGCTCAGTGAAATTAGCGTCCATGAAATTAATTTATATCTTAGATGCCTTTTAGAAGGTTGTAGAAAAAATGCTGCCTTCATATTGCTGTGAAATCATTCTAAATAATTGTGCTAAATTGTATTAAAAAGCTCTAGGATAGATAAGACTGAGCAGAAGGATAAAGGTCATATATAATTTCTCCTCTGTGATTCAAGTGAGGCAATTTGACATTGCACAGTCAACTGAAAGGCATCTTTTTGCAGTGGAATAGTTGGAGGCTAAATAGCATCTTCTTGACTGCTTTTTCTAAGTCATACTTAGAATAATAGTTTGTCTAGAGAGACTTCTGTCCCTCCTTCTGCTGATTTATCTAGGGCATGGAGTGAAGGGTAATGAAATGCACTACAACATACTGTAATATGTACTAATTAGGAGATAGAGAGAATACTTCTGAAATTGTTTCTGAAACAGATGTCAATGATTTGTTCCTGACTGGACCGCTGAGTCATGCACTACTGTCATGCTGTTAGCTTTCTTGACATATCATTTATGTATTTGTAGCCTTTCCAGCACATTTTGAAATTTGTTGTGATGAGTGCTGTAGGCTTTCACCTGGAGTACTGTGAAAAATGGCATATGAAACCAGCGGAGCAACCTGCATGGAAATGTGGAAGGAGAAGAGAAAATGCAAGAAGACTTTGGTGAAATAAATGTGAAATCAAGCTGAAAAGTGGCACCATATCGACTAATTCTCTTGATAAATCGCTCTTGTAAGAGCCATGAAGCTGCCTGCACATGTGGCATGTCAAGCATTGTGGCAGAAATCATTCTAACATGATCCACCGCCAAGAGGGAATGGGTTGAACATGCAAATAAATCAAAATCTCAAAGCAAAACAAACAAGTTGTGTGCTGACATATTGATCTTTGAGGTCACTAGGTTGCAAGTCAACTGACAAACTACAGCAGTGATACTGCTGTGAGATCCTGCAGTCATCCTGTTCTACAAGGGAATGTGGGGGACACAAATGGCATGCATGTCCTTTTCCTTTGTCTCTGAAGGGAAGGAGTAAAGGAAACAATATTGTCTGGAATAAGCTGAGATCATTGGATTGGCTACCATGTTCTTAAGGTTATTTGCTCAGTGGTTTTGGAAATAGATGAAAGCAGTTATGGCTTCTGATATAGGGGAAGTCTATAGGCCAAGATGAAGAGAAGAAAGAAACATGAGAAATGGCGCATAGGAGAAATAGAAATGCTCAGTTCAGAGTGACCTTTTCAGGAGCCACAACAATTTTGCCATAACAGGAAGAAAAACAGCTGGAACATGAAGTAATTGAAAAAAGAAGTTTCTGGTGGGAGAGAAGGTGAATATGATTCTTTAATATCCCAGTATTGTGTATTGTGAAAGGATGCCAAACTTCCATCTCGTGTTTCTGCAGCCAGATCACTGGTTCCAAAACCAACCTGCTGCCAGTCTGGGCTACAATTGCAAGGGGAGCCCAGCAACACGTGGAGGCAGAATTATAAGGAGAAACTTCAAGAATGCATGGAAGAATCATTCCAAGACCAGTGCATAGAAAAAACATATTTACTTTGAAAAAGAAGGGAAGAAAGAAAAAGTGGGAAAAATAAAAAGCCTAAGTGGTGCTCCAGGGCAAGCAAAGTTGGAAAATATCTAAGACTTAAATAGAAATGCCTTGTATTTCAGAGTAAGTGTAAGAGTAGTCAACTTTCTGGAGCGAAGAGCCTGTGATGATATATAAAGGATCCGATGGCTCATTAAACAGCATGGGATGCTCAAAGACTTTAGTGAGATTTTCTAAGATATTTAAGGAGGAGAAGCAAATGTGATCTGGAGAAATTATGGAACTGAGAGCCAAGCTCATAACTTCCAGACTGGTATATCTCATCTCTTTTAACAGTCATTCCTGCCTTGATTTTATCCTTAACCGTTGTTTCCACTGCAGACATAAGGCAATTATTCACAGATTATTTTTTCTATGCAAAAAGGGTTTGAATTTACCTTGTGCATATTAAACAGTCACCACAGGGTATTCTTTTGTGGTCAAAACAGGTGATAATGAACACGGTAAAACATGCTATTTAGCTCACCTGTGTTGGGTTAGGACTTTAATTTCTTTCCATATGCATTTTAAGTTTTATTCTTTAATCCCATTTTCTTGGGTGAAAGATTTTCTGCCTTCTCTGCCTGACACCTGCACGGGAAATCTGCATCACACTTTTCATAGTTCTTCTTAGACTGGCTCTTATTAGTTCAAAGCAGAGCTACATGTTTTTAATTGATCAAGGTTTCTGAAGCAATTATAACAACTGCTCTTGGATGGCACAGTTGCAGTTTTCGTTCTGATACTATATGAAAGCACAAATTTCTTCAAAGCTGTGAATGTAAGCCAGTAAAAGGCAGCTGGTAATTATTCTCTAATAAACAGAGTAGGAAGTACACGAAAACCTTAGGGGACATAGATATTGCCCGCAGTGCGATTAATAAAAATCTCAGGACACTTAGAAGGAAATTCAGCCTGAAAATAACTGTATTTATTTATATATTTGAGTCAATTCCAGATTAACAGGTTTGTTGTGATTAAAATTTCTATTTGCTAACAATCTTTTGGTCATTATCTTTCAACAGACAATTACACTTTAAGGGAAAATAAGCCTCAAATATCTGCTTTTTTCAAACACTGGTAGTTAATTTTCTGATATCTTAATTCGCTGCTTTTTATTTTGATTTATTTTGCTTGTAAACATTCAAGCATATAGAAAATTTAATGAATCTCCATTGTGCAAGAACTAACACACTTGGAAATAATTGGCCAAAATTCTGTCCTCATGAATGGCTTGCAGAGCTTTATGCTTCTTAGTTTTCCCAGTATATTAGCTTTACTGAATGCATTTTCCTAAATCAAAGTTGTTTACTGAAAGCTGCGAGCAGAACAGACAGAAGTGTCACAGCTGGAATCCTCAAGAAAAGAGCAGTGAAAGTATTTATTTTAGGAGAGCCATATTCGTGGTTGCACTCAGGCTGCAAGTGGTATGTTCTTTGTAAGTCTGAGGCCAGGTTCAAAGGAGAGCATTGAGCCAAAAAAAGAACCCTGAGGAGGAGAAAAATGTGGGTGAGCTCAGTTCAGGGATTGTATGAAACCTGATAAGCATTGCAGGGTACAGTGTTGAAGAAGCATCTAAACTGTGGTTGGCAGTTTTGTAAGCCAGAGGTGGAGGTAATTGGATTAGGAGAAATTCTTTCTAAAATTAAAGGGGAGGAAAGTAGTGAGAGAAGGAAAAATATGAACTCAAACTTGTGTGAACTTCACTCTTCTGTCCAAACGGGAAACTAACAAGTTTGCTTTGGAGTATTTATTTCTGTGCCATTGAGGAATGCATGCTGTCATCACTTTCTGAATGGAGAACTGTTATGAATCTTCAAGTCAGTAAGTCCTCCTGCTGCTACTGCTCAGGTACCAAGCTCTGATGTATTTGCTTAAAAGGAATTCAAGATGTTAAAAATGCAGTTATATTCAGCCTCTGGAAATGAAAGCTTTGGGTTGGTGCTTTTTTCATTTATCATGCAGTCCCTAAGACTGTGATAAAAGAAGTTACGGTTTTTGGAAGGCTGGCGAATGTCTTCCACTTGAGTTGTAAGCTTTGCAGGCTAGATCTCTGTCTGCTTAATTTCTGCACCTGAAAGCATGGCTACAGTTTGGGTGTTGCTACTGAGAAAACAGCGTGCACAGATGCGAGAGAAAGGTGAGATGAAACAATGTACTTGCTTTGGATGCCAAAGTGAGATGTACCAGGAGTCAGGCAAGTGATTATGCTATCAAAAGAGAGACAACAGGTAGCATCAATTTAACCTTCACGAGATCTGCATCTATGGAGGTGATCCACCCATTGACTGTGAAGGGACCCTATGGTGGTTCAGCCCATATTGGAGGTCTTTAATAAGCCTAGAATACATGGAGAGATTTACATATGCATGCATTTATTTTGGTTGTTTACTTGTTTCTCATTAGGAGAGACTGGATTGCATCAGTTTTTTATAGGTATGACCACAGTAATCCCCTGCTGACTGCACCACTGGCTCATGGGTGCTTTCTCATTGGCAAAAGGGATAGTTAAGGTTATTAAACACAGCTGGTACGACTAGATATAAACCAATGTCTGCTTGTATCCTATAAATCATGCTGCTCCCAAGACAGTAAAAACTGCATGCAACGGCCTACACCCAGCAAGACTCTGTTGTTTTTCCTTTTTAATGCAAACCATTCCATTATGAAAACACATTGTAGTTCATCATGTACTGATGCTCTTGCACCATGCCAAGTATGCTGGCATGAAGATCAATGTAACAGGCTCACCACAACCTTTAACACAGCTTTCTGTAGTTGCTCCATGAGCGAGCTGAGAAGTGCTGCACGCTCTACTTAGTTTTCCCTGATTTTATTTTTACAAACAACTAGCATTTTAAAATAAACTGATAAAAAAAGTCTGTTCCCTGCTGATACAGTAGTCACATTTGTCATTGCATTGTGCGCTAGGTGGGGGAGAACGTTCTGTTACTAATGGTTTAAGTCATGACTAATGCTATGTGCCAACAACAGAGATACCAATTCAAATTTAAATAAACTACCCAGGCAGTGTTTTACAGGATCTGTTGCTTGTTGGCAATTTGTTGTTCTTGACAGCCTAGGATTGTGGGGCCATTGTTTGCCAGCCACTGGGATTAGAACACACACAGACCGGGTTTATAAATGTTTCAGAACTACTATGATGGAACAACAGAATTCTAAAATATTGTTTTATTTCCCTCTTCCCTGTCGGGTAATCAGATCGCCTTTTGGAACTGGCTAATGTACAAGAAGCCAGATTTGGTGGAATTTGGTTTTATTTTTGGTGTATAGAATTTGAACGATAAGTGCCGGGGCAAAGTGAGCTTCGGTGTAATGAGGCACAAGGTTATGCTGCCAGGATAGGTTTCTGTGTTAAACCTGAAACATTTTATTCATCCGTGTACACAAACCTCTCCATTAGCAAAGGGTATTCTCAAACCACACAGCACTCATGACCACTTTCTGGTCAAAAAAGCTATTCAGAGCAGTTCCAAAATATATGTGGCTTTTTAGGCCAGATGTTACAGAGAGTTGCTTTTACATAGAAGTGTTCTAATATATGTACTTTCATCTGAGTACTGCTTCAGTTAAGTCACATTGGATACGTATCTTTCAGAGGTTTTATGAAGAGTATTATTTTTATAGCCCTGTTGCTCTCAGAATATTTACAGAACGAAACTTTTAGGTGGAAGCATATTATAATAATTGAAGTAATTGGAAGAAAGATAAGCTTTTGGCTTCTAAAGCAGAGGGAGCAGAATTCCTCATCAAGAGGATCTAGAAACAGTTGTTTTCAAGTCAGCCTAGCTGCATTACCTCTGTGAACAGCCATCTAATTGCAAAATTTATCCATCTCTTGAACCCTCTGTATTTACTGAGCTCTAGTGATGCAGTTTATGATTTGATATGGTATGCGGTAATAATACACGGCAACAGCTAAAGGCTCAGTGTGCTGGATGTGATGTGAAGGTAAGTGGAAGGGCTGTTCCAGGTGCATCCACTTACAGCCATCAGGCAGTGCTCTGCCTTCCTTATGCTGCTCCCTACGTGCATCAACTTCCGCCTGCTGGGATAGGAAGAGAGGCTTTGTTTTCCTGAAGACTCTTCTACTACTGTTCTGTAAGTCAGTAGATTTTTTGGGCTGACCTCTTTGAGGCAAACATGTGACGGAGGGGCTTCTACAGCAGGTAAAGCACTTTATAGCTCTGCTTAACTGTTGAGGACTTTCTTGATGAATTAATTACGGAAACATTCATCTTTTCTTGTTGGATATTTCCTAGTGACAGTGAAGCATATCTTCATTTCAGTTTTGGTTTTGGTCAGTCTGACTTATTAATTTACTTTAATTACATCCACTCTTTCTAATGGATTAACATGGCACACGCCTGTTTGAGATGCACTCCGCTGGGGCTTTCCCCTTTGTCACACCAATCCTTCAGGAGTCTCCCTGGCAGATTCTCACAATACACTGCATTTTGTTGTGTCACTGGAAACACTTCACAAGTATCTGTCCACAGATATTCACTTCCGAACCTCCAAATTAAAAACAGTCCTAAAGAAATGTGTGATAGATTGGTGCTTGTTTTTTAATCTATGTCCTTTCATGCAGTGAGTTTAGATGAAAGGCATTTTATACAAAATGGGGTCACAAATTTTTAAATCTTCGTGCTATCTAAAATGTCATATATATTTATCAAATGAACACGGTAGTATAACAAACAGCTTATCAATTTGTTTATGATGTACTGATTCCTTTGATATGCCTGATAATGCTACTGTACTACTTAAGATCACTCATGCAAACTTCAGACGTCTTGTATGTTAGACTTGGTGACTTGGTGCTTAGGAATGATAGCATGACATATTTTTGTATTTCATTATCGTAGTTTTGTATGTCATATACCTGTCTTCTATAAATTGGTGAAATATTACTGAAAGCAGTGGCATTGAATTGATTTATAGCAACTGAGGTGCTTATTTTCTCATTTTAGAACTCTGATAATTCTGAGACTTTCACTAGAAACTATTTATAAGACTCTAATCCTGCTCCTCTTGAAGCTATAGTGAATTGAATATTCACTATATTCACTTGGTCAGGGTGACCAAGGTGTGGTCAGGGATAAGGTGACTGCTGGGAAACAAGAATGTGTTGGATGTTTGTATCACAGTTCCATTCCTGTGATGATTTACTCAGTCTTCTTGGGAAAGGTAAACTAAAAGAAGTGCAAATTATTGTTTTCCAGTTATTATTTCAAACTTGATCCATCTTAACACTTGTTAGGAAGGTCATTAAGTATGCCTGACAATGCTGAAGACTTTGGTAGAAGTTTCTTACTGTAATTTGGCAGCAAGTCTAACCTTGCTGACCCAGAGCCATATCCCACATGGCTTACTATCTGAGCAGCCCCCATGAAGCCAGAGGGAACAGCTGGCCTTTTGGAGAGAGCATTTCAATACGTTCAGAATTTCAGCAGTTCAGAATTAGCTTCCAATAAGCCCAGCTTGCAAGGACTCTATTCTTAGCTTTTGTTGAGTGTGAAAGGTTTAGCTCTTCCTAAGGCAGAATTAACCACTAAAAATCTCTAGTATGGGATGGAGCAGGTGTTTTGAAATGAAGGCACGAACAAAAAGAAAGAAATAACCCTGACTATGCATAATTCTGCAGCTTTAAGCCTTTGGATCATGGGAAACTTGGGTGTAAATATTTATGGCACTAGAATTATAGTGATCCCTTAGACCTGGAAAGAATTCATTATCTAACCATGATTTAATTCATTACTGTCATTACAATGGAGGATAGTATGCTTATGAGCTCTCACAGAAGGAACGACAGTCCTCACCTTTCTTCTTTCTCAGCAGAGTGAGAGTTGTGAGCCTGCTTTAAGTATTATGCTTTATCTTAACATACAGTATCTAACTCCTGCTGCTGCATAAGATATCTTTCCCATGTAGCTTTCAGTGATGAATGGAGGATTATTGTACAACATACAAACCAGTGCTCTTTCACACGCGGTTTTGATAGCCTGACACTCTCATGAATTTCATTTTATCAGGGAACAGTCAGTCATTCAATTATATTGCCTAACAATAATAATACAAGATAAAGGCAAAGTTGAATTAGCTTGGAACTACCTGAAATACTTATTTTCTTTGCATCTCTATGCAGAGTTCTATTTTTGTGCACGCTGAGCCCTGGATAGAATATTTATATTAATTAATTCCTCATGTGAGAGAGATATATTAGTCAATAAACATCTTTTGTGGATAATTAAACTAAAAAATGAAGTTGAGGCACTTAATAACACCCAGATAGAGGAAAACCTGTGAATTTATTACAAATTCTCATGTTTCTTTTCTACTGGGTGACAAGAAAAAAGGAACATTCACTGTATTACAAGGTAAAAATAATGGGGGAAAGGCTCGTTGACTATTACTCCAAAGCACTTGCTGCTTGCCCAGTTTTTCCTGTTACAAGTTAGGTTTGTGTCCAAAGGCATTTCTACTTTAGAGAAATAAGACAGAATGCCACCCTCAAAACTGTACAATGAAGTGACGTTATTTATTTGTGGGTTTGGGAGTTAACCAGAAGTATTCAATTGGGGTATTTAAACGGACGCAGCAGACAGGAGACTGAGACAAATCACTTTCACCAAAGCTGTTTTTCATGGAATTCAGGCTGTTTTTGTTAACAGCTCTGCAATAATACCTACATTTAGTGCAATATTCAGGAAGATGGCATAATTTGTAACAATCAGAAAGTAAAAAACAAATAGGCAACTGCAGGTTGATGTCAACCTATCTTCCTGCATGTAATGCCTTCCTGTTTAGTTGTGATTCTGAGAAAATTTATGACTTCATTTAAGGAAAAAAAAATTGTACTTTACCCCTTCATTAGGCACTTCTTTAAGGATGCCTTATTATAACTTCAGCAGCACAGCAGGATTTATAATGCTGAATACATTGTGTCAGCTCTCTTGTTTGCAGGAGGATAAAGTTCCATTATTCAGAGCTTTGCTTCAAATCCTTCCACTGTTGTACAATTAAACCCGGTCCTTTTTTAGGGCTAAAACTAATACTTCAAGAAAATAAGCTTTCAAGATGAAGCATATTGGGTTTACAGGTAAAGTATTGCTCTCGTATGGAACTCAGCAAGCCTGAGAGAATAGCACATGGCTGAAGAATTGAGGTTGAATGCAATTTCAGTTCATTTGGTCCCTTTGCTCTTTACGTTGGCCGAAGGCCATGCTCAGGTTGCAGAAAAGCCATTGACTGTGTTGGAGAGACTTTCTGTTTTCAAACATCACAATGAAAGTTACCCGAGCCAGATTTTATGATGTCAGTAAGAGTTAGTAAGGGGAATTACTCTTTGAATCCTTCCTTATTTCTTCTCATGATTTGAAAATAGGCAAGATCTGAAATATTTCAGTAATAAGAAAGAGCATAAATGCTCCATCTGACAGGTTTGTTGCCTAATGCAAGTCTAGAATCCATGCCTACAGCCCACTTTACAGCTTTGTAGCTAAAAACAAGCTGGGAAATAAGTGGTCGTTCACAGACTGTAAGATAAATAAGGAACTAGTTGGTTTTTGTGCTGTGG
>PPHD01008216.1:2749-22027 GCA_002909625.1 Bambusicola thoracicus | reverse complement strand
CTCAGTTTAAAATCACTCCCCCTTGTCCTATCACCATCCACCTTCGTAAACAGCCGCTCCCCCTCCTGTTTATACGCTCCCTTCAAATATTGGAAGGCCAGTAGCTGGGAATTCCCATAGCTGGGAATCAGCGGACCTGCCGTGCCCTGCTGACTCGGGGAAAGGGGATATTAAGGCAAAGTGAAGAGTCTGAAATGACTGCACCAGAAACAGCGTGGCAGGATGGGGAGGGCTGTGCGGCACTTACCCCATGCCGGTGTACAGGACGGTCCAAGCGACGGGAAACACTTTGCGAGGTGGGCACCATGAGGGCTTTTTCAGCTTCTCGTACCAAACAGGAGCCTCTTTCCTAGTGATGAACCAGCCGAGGACACCCCCGACGTGAGGCAGGACAGTAAAACCTACGGTGTAAGCCCACATCCTTCCTTGGTGACGTGAGGTGGTCTTTTGCCTATTGCAGCTTAAAAACAGCAATTGATGATCAGTTTGGAAAGACATTTTTTTCTTGCTTTGATCTTCCGAGCCTTTTCTCTCATGCCCATACTCCGCTTTAGTGGATTGTGTTTAATTTGTATTCAGCTTTGCTGCTGCCTTCCCTCTGCCCAGGCCGTGAAGTAGGGGTAATTATTTCTGCCATGGTTACATTTCCCCCTTGATCTACTAAGTAAAGCGGCTCCCACCTTATTTTCTGGGCTCTTGCAAGCCCTGCGTGGCAGGGTTCACCCGAGGTGGTTGTATTCTTAGCAGACAAGGCTTCAGTGACTTTTATCACTCCTCCTGTGAATGCTGAAGTCAGACAGCACACAACTGCTGCGTGCGCTCACACAGCCTGCACATCTCGGCAGAGCTGTTATCTCTGCTCTGCATGCTACTCTGAATATGAAAACCCAGACAGATCATGCCTAGAAAACCCCATCCGTTCTGGCTTCATCTCATTTTTCTCCGTGGATTTATGTTTTAATTGAGGTCTGTAACAAGACAGTGTCCTTACAGTCCTAGCAGACAGGAGTGGAATTCTTGCCTCCACTAACAGGTAAGCTGAGGCACAGGTCTCTAAGTTTGCTTGCAGTGCAACCATGGCCAGGTTGCGTAAAAAGAACAGGTATTTAACAGTTATGTTTCCAACACAAAGCAGCTCTGGGAAGGATGGCATCCAGCACTTCATTCCCCTGCTGTTATCCTCTGGAGGGCTGTGAACCCGACAGCCTCGTGCCCTTCTTCCATTGCCTCTGTGTTCGCCTCCCCTTTTGCTCCATTAAGGAATTAAAGCTGAATTAGCATTCATTGGAGATAACAGGACTCTCCAGGAGCACAGCAGCTCAGTGCTGTCAGCAGAAGCACATAATGCACCCGAGCAGATGCACCTGGGGAGATTGCTTTTAGCAGTGCAAGGAGAGAGAAGGAGGCACAGAAACATCCCTCGTGCTCAGAGCAATGGTTGGAGACAGGGAGCAGAAGGGCAGGACCGACCTGCACGCACATCAGCGCAGCATTCTGACTCACAATTAACACTTTGCCTGTGCTAATGATTATTATCATCATCATCACGCTACAGAGCTTTCCTCTCTAGAAGCTCACACCAGCCAGTCTGTACATCAGTAAGGAACCAATGCCCCCGACGCCGTCTGTCACGAACACTTCCTTCACCAGACAATTTATAGCACTATTAATGTGTCTGTGGAAGGAGAGAACCGAGCAGGCAGAAGCAAGCTGTTGCTCCTGCTTTTCAAGTGCAAACCAGCACCAGCCAGGCTGCCCCGGTACGCTGCAGGAGGGCTGTGGGCAGCGCAGCGTTGTTAGGATGCCTCACTTTGCTTCCATAGGGTTTGAGCCATAAGCCTTACCGTCTCTCACTGCCCGTCTCTGCCGTGCAAAGGAGAAGGGTCGGACATCCGAGGCCAGCTTCTGCCTGTGGTGCTGCTGCTGCTGCTGTGCAAGGAGGGGAACGGCGGTTGAGTTTTGCCCAAATAGCTGAGAAAAGGGGTGTGTGCGCATCGCTGGGTGGGTCAGATTACACAGAGCCCACGTTGGGGCCCTGCGTGCATGGCCTGGCCCTGGGACTGACACCGCAGCGATGCTCAGGGTGATGTGTGGGGCAGAGCATAGTGCCCATCCGAACCATAAGGCGTGTTGTGCAAATGAGCTGCGTGAGAGACATGGATGAGGATCAGGCCCCGTGGCAGCATGAAGTTTGGGGGTGCTGCAGGGATGTGAGCTGCACCGATGTATTCCACCCCGGGGATCTCAGAGCGTGGGTTGGGCTCGGGCAGGAGGAGCTGCTGTGCCTGCAGGGAACCTCTGCCTTTGCCATTGCTGGGCGCTGCCGCACAGCTCGCCGGGCACCCTTGGGCTGAAAGTCACCAGGAAGCACTTGGATCTGAAATGAAGACGTTGAGACGAGCGTGTTAAATGGAAAAGGAAAAAGCTAGAAATCAATTTCCATTAGTAAGCTGTCTGCGAGGGATGGGGAATTAAACACTAATTTACTTCAGTTATGGGTCATTACCTGAATTCCATGGCCAGGGGCAGGATTGCTGGTTCCTGGCAGAATGCAGTATGACTGCTGTAACAGAACCACTGAGAGCTGCTGTTTTATTGGGCTCCGAAGAAAATTGTTCAGGGGGAGGGGAGGAGAAAGGAAAAAAAGCCAACAACCCGCATGGAAGGGGGATCTTCAGCCAGCATAAATCAACACGGTGCTATTGAGGCAGTGTTTGTACAGCGTCGTCACCACCCTGAAATAAGGGATGCAACACGCGTTCATCGAGCAGCAGTGCTGCACATCTCAACAGGCTGCTGCTGCCTGCATGTGGGAGCTCATCCCATGCTGCAAGGCAGGTATGCCACAGCACAGCACTGAGCAGCACCAGTGCTCCCAGTGCTCCCAGTGCTCCCAGTGCTGGTGCGGTGATCACAGCAAGCGATCGCAGCAAACACTGCAGCAGTTGGTAGCTGGGAGCATCTCCTCCCCTGGGCTGGAGAACGGATCTCCATTGCCTTTCTGCTTGGCACATGGCGGTGGAATCCCCTGGCTATTTTAGAGTCTAATAGACTGAAAGCATTAATGAAAAGCTAGGTGTCAGATCATGAAGGTCTTGGTAATTGTGTGAGGTTGGGGCTGATTGATGGTGGCAGTAGAAGAGCAAACGCAAAGAGGGAAAAAATAGCCCTGTGAGTGATGTATCAGCCTTACCTGAGCATCAGAGCAAAGAAGAGGGTAATGGAAATGTGGGATAATACCAAACAGATTTGCCATAGTGGCTCACAGCAGACTGGCTCGTGGCAGAGATGTCACAGCCTGCGGTGGGGGTACCCACTGCGCTGGGCTTCTAAACAGCGTCTGCTGTGGAGTGGATCGGCTGATGATTAAGTCGATGGTTTCAGATGACAGAATCACAGAATGGCCTGGGGTGAAAAGGACCACAGTGTTCATCAGTTCCAACCCCCTGCTATGTGCAGGGTCGCCAACCAGCAGCCCAGGCTGTCCAGAGCCACATCCACCTGGCCTGGAATGCCTGCAGGGATGGGGCGTCCACAGCCTCCTTGGGCAACCTGCTGCAGCCTGGGCGCACACAGACCCCAGCACAGCACTGCAGGAGGAACAAGCCTGGCCCTGAAGTGGGCAGCCTTCCTTTGGCACAGCAGTGTTTCTCCTTTCTTACCCAGATTTATGTCCCAATAATTCTACTTTGAGTCACATTACCTCATCCTGTATTACTGTAAAATAACCTCTTAGTAAAGTCATTTCTATATTACATCTCGCTATGCTTCTGTATATTAAAGTAATATTATTATTGGATTTTAGATCACTGTTGTATCACTGCAATACGTTTTCATGAGAGAGGGGACATAGGAGAGCTGAGTTACACAACCGTGTTTGTTTTCCTCTTCTTAGCAACCTTCGCACGTTGTCCCAAGAGGTTTCCATTCTACGCAAGATTAATTGCCCAAATATAAAAGCCCCGTTAACCTGAATATATTATCGAAAAACAGCATATTTCAATCTGCCCCAGTTCTGAAAATAGAGATGCCAGGTCAGCTCCTGGCATAAATCTGCAACGCTCCACCGGGTCGGCAGAGTTCCTCTGATTTACACCAGCAATAAAGCCGGGCTGCTGCTTCTGCTGTGCTGAGACTGAGAGCTGCTGTGGGGATGGAGTGGCGACCGGGAAGGGACATCTGTGACAACTGCCACACTCTGAATAGCTCGGAGCTGCTGGCTTTGGCACTGCAGAGTAAAACATGAGGGTTGGGACGGGATGATGCTCGAGGTCCCTTCCAACCCAGCCATTCTCTGACTGAGTGTCGGTTTGCACACTGAAATGATATTCTATTAAAAATAGCAATGGTAATAGCGGTAATCCACTAGTTTTCCTTCTTAGGATTAAAGCATTGTTTTAGCATGCTATAAAGCACAGTGTGCCCACGGGCACTGCCTGCTGCTGGTGCCTGCCCAGCTGCTTTGTGCAGTGTAAAACCCCAGTGGCTCTCTGTGGACCAGAAGGCCAGAGTGAGTTTCAGGCTGTGTTCTCCATGGTGGGGGGCTCAGCACTGCTCACCCATCTGCAGTGGTGGCAGTGAACTGCTGCTCCACAGTGATAACCCCCGGGGGAACGGCTCTGCCTTATCTGCGTGCAGAAGTTGCACCTGGCAGTCAAAAGAGCAAACACAGCTCAGCCCCCCGTCCGTTTTACGAGGAGCTTAACGTGGGGAAAGGCGCAGGACTGCAAGCAATTAAGCTATGCAGCTTAACAAATTATCGCGCTCTAGCTGAGCCTTGTTAATTAACCACGTGGCACAGCCCAAGCCCAGCACCAGCGCGACGTGTGGCATTCTGCCTTCCCTTCCCATGAGCTGCCATTCCTGCTTGGTAGAGCACTGGGACCTGCACAGCTCTGCCCCCCACCCCTGGTGCCACCCCAGTGCATGGGGGTGAGGTGGGGTGCGGACCCCCAGGGCTCAGCCTGAAGAATAAGGCTGCAGAAATGGCACCAAGTCGCTGCAGGCTGCTGTGTGGCGCTGGGTTAGCAGTTCCCACAGCTCAGCTGCTTCCTTCTGCCTCACAAAGCCATGATCTCAGCCCTGGGATTAGCATCAGATGGGGGATATTGGGTTTGAAGTCCATCCAGAGGGTTTTGTAACGCCCCAGGACTGCGGTGCGACACCCATCTCAAGGTCTTTCCTACACGCGGAGTTAATTGAGAAGACCTCCTGCAGGTGGGAGCAATGCTCTCACTTAAATCGAGTTCACCTCCACGTGCTGCTGTGCCCCACATTGCTGCCCGGCCCTGAGAAGCGTGGGAAGGGGGTTTCCTCGTGGGACCCTCCCGAGGGCTGGGAGCACCAGCAGTGAGCTGGGGGAGGGCAGTGCCCTTTGAGAACAGTGCCAGCCTGGCTCACCCAGCGCTCAGAAACACCACCCCAGGGGCAGCATCTGCTGAGCTGTCTGGGGGCATTAATCAGCCTGCAGAGTTTTTATTGCCGGTGGTTATGCATGAAGAGGAAGGGCAACAGCTGCCTGGGACTTTCAGTTGAAGCCGTTTTCCATCCTGATTTATTAATTTGAGGCTTCCACATGGCCTGGGAAGAAGCGCTGCCTCTAAATCTGCATTTATTGGCTTTGTTTTTTTAAGGCCAAGACCCAATTGGCTGAGACATTGCATCCAAGGATCTCTTGTTCTAACAGAAGTGCCATTTCCAGCCAGAAAACTTCAGCAACTGCTCCTTCTCGATCAAAACGCTTTGGCTGAGCGTTATGAACCCGTCAAAATGCATCCGAGCAGTGCTTTGGGAAGACTTTTGTTGGGAGAACGACTGCTTTATCCTCTTTATTTCTTCAGTCTTCCACGAAAATAGAAAGTGAAAAGGTGAAAGAACACAGAGACCCGAGGGAACATATAGCGAAGGGAAAAGAGAGAGACAGATTCTGCAGCAAGCAAAGAAATAGAGGGCTGGGTAAAGGAAGAGAAATCAAAACATTTGGAGATAGGAGGGATGGCAGCTGGAGAGTGGGAGGAAGGCAGAACCTCTCCTGAGTCACACCTCTAATGGCTTTTCAGTGGCTTCCTGAGCAGCTGGGGTGTTTCTTCCTGGGGTTCCCATTGCCACGATGGCCCCTACTAACCTGCAGCATCAGCCATGGCTATCCCAGGCAGCGGTGGAGGTTCCAGCTGGGGATGGGATGGAGCACAGAGCTTTGGCTGGGGGCAGTGCTCTGTATGGTTTCACATAACCACAGAATGGTAGGAGCAGCACGGAACTTCTGGAGATCACCACCAGGACCCCATCATCTCCGCAGCAGTTCCACGTCTGCCCGTTACTGCAGAGCCCAGCATTGGGTGCAGCGCTGCGGCTGTGCCCTCCGCAGGGCAGAGCAGAGGGGTGGAGCACCGCCTCACCCCGCTGGCCGCGCTCTGCGCCCCCAGGGACCACCAGGGCACACTGACGGCTCACCGTCAACCTTTGGTCAATGCTGGTCAACCATGGTGACCAATGCATGGTCAACCTGGTGGTTCTCGGCCACCAGGGCTTGCTGATGGCTCACAGTCACCCCGCTGACCACCAGGACCCCAGGAGCTCTCCACAGAGCTCCTTTCAGCAGCTCAGCCCCATACCTGCACTGATATGTGAGGCTGTTCCTCCCCAGCTGTGTAATTCTTGCAAGGAAGAGGGGATTAGCAGTGCTTTGTGCTACCCACGTGCTCCTGCACAGCTCAAAGGCGGTGTTATCTGGGCCAGCAGGCTCTGTCCTCTCTCAGCTTTCTGACTTCAGACCCCCTTTGGCAGTAAGTGAGCCCACCAACCCCTCGGGTGTAAATCCCCCCAGCCAAGTGCAGTCAGCACACAGTACACACCAGGGCCCTTCCCCTGACAACATGGGCGGCCAAGATGATGCAGACGTGGTTTGAGCAAACCTAAGAGTGTTTTAGGGCAGAGGGAGCTCTGCATTAGGAAAGTGACCTGTCTGAACACGGCGCTGTGGTTTGCTCTCTCTCCTCCAATGGCTGAAATAGGTAAAAATCTGAAACTGCTGCTCCCTTTGTGCTGAACCAGCTCTTCTAACTAACAGGAGATGTTCCCCCTTTTGCAGCAGATATCCATCCCAGAGCGCTGAATCCCCATGACAGTAAGGGTACGTCTCGGTGGTATATTGCAATGTGAAGTCACTGTGCCACAACTCCAGCTCTAAGCCTGCATGAGTGCCAGCAGAGCAGAGCACAACCGTGCCAGAACCATCCCATGTGCTGGACTGGTCCCACCTCTGCCCAGCCATCACCAGTGCTCTATGGCTGTCCTCACTTCAGGTCACCCACAGGGAAAGTCAGGAGGATTTGGGAACAAGGATTGAGCAGAAGAACCCAGCTCTCTTGCTGCCAGTTGATAGCATGGAAAAATAGATATTGGCTTAGCAGTTTGCAGTGCTGCTGTCGGAGCTGCCTGTGCCACTTCTCCTCTATCACAGCGTTTTGGTGCATCGCCTGTTCTCATTCCAGCTGGGAGCTCCAAGCTGCCTCCTTCGCTCTGTGTGCAGTGCCACAGATGGGTGATGAACCGACACAGGAGGTGAGTGGATGGGGACGAGCCCTGGGGAAGGAGTGCACCCCTGACAGCACAGTGACACAGCTCAGGGCCGCCCAGAGCCTGGCCTGATTCTAGAGGCAATGCTAGAGAAACGCCAGATCTGGGTTTAGATTGCCACCAGCGCTCACATTCTGGTCAATTCTATTTGAATGGCCAAAGGCAAATACCTCAATAATATTGTGGCCTTATTATTTTTTCCGCTAATTTAATTAGGAGCTTGATCTGGTTTTGGGGCAGGACACAAAGTGGATTACGGGAGCAGTCTGCTCTTTAATTGGGGTCATTTATCCTTTGTTAAAGTTTAACCTTTGCCTGCAGGGCAGCAAGGTCCCACTGCACGGCCAGGGATGCTCCAGCCCTGCTTGAATCCCACTGCAAAGCACCAACCAGCAACTGTGTGATGTGGCTATAAACAGAGAGCAGGAACCGGAGGGCAAGTATTTATTGACACCGCGATGCTTCGCCTGCAGCTGGCTGGCTGTGCAGTAAGGCTGAGCCCCCACTATTTCTGCAGCAATGTATGACCAAAGCCCTGATCTCCTCCCTATGTTCACACATGCGTTCCCCAGGATTAATTCTGCAGAAATGAGCATGGCTGGGCTCAGGCCCTGCAGCCCCTTCTGGTCCCGTGTCCTCTTGGCAGTATCCTGTCCCCATCTCCAGCCCTCAGTGTAACTCACCGCCGGTCAGAGGCGCAGATTGCAAAGCCAGGCATGCTAAGGGCAATGGCACGGAACTGTCACTGCTCTGCCTGACGGACAGACTCATTCACAGCGATGTAGGATGGGGCAGAGCAGCAGATGGGAGCTGTTGAGCCACTTGGACTCACTGCTAAGCTGGCTGGAAGACAACAACCATACTGCTCTGCCTGCTGACACGGCTGAGCCATCCCCATGCAGTGCTACAGCAGCCATGCATCCCATCACCACGAGCAGTGTGGTTCCTCCACGCACCAGCAGCAGGCAGTGCTGTCTGCCAGCGCTCCCAGCACAGGGCAGGGGTAGCACTCTGTCTTATTGGATGTGCCTGGTAAGAACACACATCTCCTCTTTGCTTGCTATAGACCTGTTATAACCGGCAGCTGATTACCCTCCCGCCCTCCTCTGTAACAGATTTTTCTTTTGTGATTTCCAGCCCTCTGTTTCCTGAGGTGTGGACAGGTCCTGTATTTTGGGGCAGGACAAGAGCTGCTGATCAGACAACAGCTTGCTGCGCCCTGCCTCCTTGCAGCACCAGCTCTCAGGGATGGCAAAGCGGGGTTCGGCAGCAGATCCCTCTTCCCTCGTGCTGGCAAAGCTGTGAGGAGGCAGCTTTGCTCTCCCTAAACTACTGGGGAGGCTGAGCCTGAGGCTGAGCATCTCACACAGATCTGTGCAAGGGAACCTGCAGTGCACCCACCCCGCAAAGAAGGGCACCAGAAAGAGTTTGCACTGTGTGTACCATTTTATTTTCAAATATATATATATATATTACATCACTTTAAAACAGAATATTTGTGAAAGGATTCTGTGGTGAAAGCAAACCCGCCGTGTCCCACACAGCCCGTGTCTGCAGGCAGCCCCTTCCCCACCTCCCCGCAGACCCTGCCTGCTCCTTCCTCCCCTCCCGCTGCCAGAGGGGATGCCTTCAGTGCAAGGCATGCTTCGTGGCTCCATGCTGTGCCCTGCTGTGCTGGGAGAGAGCGGGGCTTTCTGCAGGGATGGGGAAAGGAGCTGGGGAGCGAGCTGAGGAGCACCGCGTGCTTCAAGTATGTGGCAGGCTCTGCAGGAGGCTGAACCGGCCCTGAGCACCAAGGACTGCTCTCTGGGGTGGGAGGGCTGGGTGGGGGTCGTGGCTCAGTGCGGGGCAGGGGATGCTGACCAGCAAAGCTGAAAGCAGCCTCCTCCATCCAGCAGGGAGAGCCAGGGCGGTGGGCAGCCTGCCATGCCTTCAGGTGCTCAGCCAGAGAGATGCTCTTCCTCCAGCCTTTCACACCCTTGTCATAGACCTGTTATAACCTGGATGAAATCCCAACCCCAGACACGCGCTTCTGCTCGATCCCAGAGTTTTCTGTCTGGGCTGTGCTCCCTTGGCACCTCTTCTAGGCACAAAGAGCCCCTCACCAGAAGAACCCCTTTTCCTCCCTGAAATCCTCCCCATGCAGGGACTCAGCACCCCTCTCTGCAAGCCCTGGGGCACAGCTCCTTCTGCAGTGACTGCGGCCGTCCCACCCCACAGACTGGGGGCTGTCTGCAGAGGGGATGCAGCACTTGGCTTCCCCCCCTGCACAGTGCAGGGCAGCAAACAGGCATTGGCACTGCTGAGCGCTGAGCATCAGAGCTGCTCCTTTGTGGAATGCAGGCCCAGCGTGGGCTGCTGACCACCAAACCCCAAAGTTCAGACGCCTTTGCTCCAACACTTCCCTTTCAATCGCTGTGCTCCTGTGAACAATCCCCCCCCTTATGAAAGGCCACAGCAGAGCCTCCTCACCTCCTGCTTTCATTTCCCAGCTGAGGGTTTCCCACCAGGGGAGGAAGGCAAAGTGGGGCAGCCGTACCCAGCAGTGCCTTTGCTGCATGGCAGCCCCCAGCCCAGCACCCAGCAGTGCTGCTGTCACCCAGCAATAGGACACACTGCTACGGAGCAGCACCCAGCAGTGCTCCCAGTCCAAGCCCTTCTCTGCTGGGTGCCGGGGGTGAGGAAGGGGTGGAGTGATGAGAGCAGAGGGAGGCGCAGCGCTAACATCCTGAGGCAGCCCTCCCTTGAAATCCCCTGAGAAAAAAAAAAAATGAATGGCTACAAATGGAAACTTCCCTTTGTTCAGCACCGAGGTTAAAAACTCCCCTTCTCAGTTCTGGTATCACAGCCCGTCAAGGCTCGATCATCTACCGCAGAGCTGGAAAGTCTCCTTTATTTAGCATCCCCTGGCCTTACATCTGAACTGGGTTCAGAAGGTGAAGCACCTGAGGAAGGTGAGGATGACTTTGGGCTGTCTGTATGAGTGCGGCGCTCCCTTAGAGTTCCCACAGTGTGTCGGTAAAGTAGTGAACAGCAGTGAGCAGACCATGCGCTGCTTTCCTCCCAAGGTCCTCTGCACAAAGTCCTGCTGGAGCCAAAGCCAAGCAGCCAGCCCAGGACCCAGGGTCCATGAAGAGAAAGGGAAAAGAGCAATTAGGAGCTCGCTGCGGCAGAGAAGCTCCATCTGGTGGTGTTCTCGCCCAGAAATGAAGGTGGGGATGGGGACCTGCAGGGCTGTCTGTGCTCCCAGCAGTCAGGGAATCTCAAGCTCTGCTCGAGGCAGCGGAGCAGTGACACGATGGCAGATGAAGCTGCGTGGTTAAATGCAAAGAAGCGCACTTGCAGAGGGGATGAATGGACTACAGAGCATCTGCACGGCTGCAAAGCCCGGGCGCAGCACACTGCGGACACTCAGCACTTCGGGATTACAAGGAAAGCAACCAAGACAGATAAAGAGGAATATAGCAGATATTTTAATGTCCTTCCAGTGAGCGCAGTTCGGGGCACTCCGCCAGGGGCAGGGATACTGCAGAGACGGGGTCGGAGTGATGAGCACGGGAAGACCCTGATACAGAAAGAGGCTGAAAAGTTTCCTTCCAACACAGGAACCTGAGGAACATCCGTGGTGTAAAACTATGGCCGGTCCTGCAAGGCTGCCGGGTGTCCTCTGTGCTGGGGCAGAGCAGTCCCAAGACATTGAGGACCAATGTGAAGACAAAGGGTAGGAACTGATGGAGGGAGGCGAGAGTGGAAGGTTTTACAAACAGGACAGACAGGCATCCATTAGGAAATGCCTCTGCTGGGGGGAAAGGAGGGCTGCCCTGGGCCCACCATTCGCCCCTCGGCTCCCACGAAGGCTGCTCGGGGCTGTGCTGCTGCTGTCTGTATGGGTGCTGCCCCACAGGGATCCCCCTGCAGCAGGAGGAGCCCCAGCACAGCCCCACTGTTCATCCCCTACTCATAGGGCTCCTGGCTGCCCCCCACTGCTGAGCTGCCTGGGAGTGTGTGATGCTGCAACGGGGTGGGTTTGGCTCAGAGAAGGCCATCACAGTTTCAAACCTTAGAGTTGCCTGGAGTAAAAGGATCGGAGCTGAGCCAGGCAGTCCGTGCTGGGATGCTCTCCCTCTTTTGCAAAAGTCAGAAAGATGTGAGATGGGCGAGCGGTGCCGGCTGCCCTCCCCCCCTAAAGCTCATCTTCCAGCATCAGCCATGAACGGAACGAGGTCGGGCCACTCGCCAAAGAAGCCATGCATGCCCAGGGCTGCGTGCCATGCCCAGCTCAGACATGCACTGGGCATTCTGCACCTCCAGCCCAGCTCCTACAGTGGGCGCAGGATGCGGCGGTGCAACCCCAGTGCCTCCTACTGGCAGTGAGGGACACCCACTGGTCCCACCGGGGCAGCATGCAAGTGTGCTGGATAGATGCAGCCAGCAGAACAGCAGGGCGGGCTGCCTGCACCCCCTGGGAGTGCCCCACAGCTTTTTAGTGTTTGGAAAACCGCTGGTGCTCCCCAGGCCTGCTGGCACACAGCTCTGGGGCCCGCAGCGGGGCTGGGGAGCAAAAGGCACAGCTGCACCCCAGGACCCGTGCCAGCCCCGGGGAGCTGCAGTGAGGGTTGGGCATGGGCAGCCTGCTTGTGCCAGGCGTGTTCCCACTGACGGTCAGCGTGGTTCTTAAGGAAGGTAAGGGATGCTTGTTATAAAGAAAGAGAAGGCTCAAGTACTCGGGCTCAGAAGCAGGGGGGAAGACAAAAGCAAACCCCACACTTTCTAATACTGGCTCGCCCCTCCAGTGACTTACAGACAACACAACTGAGGCTGTATCAAATGCAGGCACAGTGTGGGATGGAGCCATCGGCCACGGGGAGCTCTGCGCCCACCCCAGGAGCACCTCAAGAACAGCACAGAGCGGACACAGCACACACATAGGTGCGCTCCGCGTTGGTTCCTGCAGAGCAGCCCGTTCTGCTGCCTCACTGCTGTGCACCACGAGCTCACAGCGCTGCTCTGCCCTCGGCGAGGCACAAAGCAGACAGCAGAGCCCACCCCTCCCCTCCCCGCCGCCTCTCTCTGCAGCTCCCGGTGGCATCTCCTGGGCGGCGCAGGCCCCGTGTCCCGCAGTGGGAGGCTCACGGGTCCACGCTGCTCTCTCTCTCAGAGGTCCCTTGAACGCCCCTCTCACCGCGGAGCAGAGGTTTGAGAGAGAGCTCGGCGGGACCCCCGCCTCCACCCCACGGCGGTCAGGGCCCGAAGAAGCGTCGTACCACTAAATGCCCCACCATCACCAGGGCCAGCACCACCAGCATGTACTTCATGTAAACATTGTCCAGATCGAGTGCAGCCACCTGACGGGAAACAGAGGGAGCAGAGGGCGTTAGAAGTGCCTGCGCCCTGCCGGGACCACGCTCTGCTCCGCTCCCATCTCCTGCTGCATCCCCCCGCCCCCCCTGGGCGCAGCGCCCTCGGCTCACCCATCCTCCCTGCTGGGCGATCCACCGTGCGATGCGGTTGCGCAGCATGAAGTCGGTGACGTAGCGGGCGATGCGGCGCAGGAAGCCCGTGATGCCGTGCTGGTAGACGTGGATGGCCATGCAGTAACCGAAACCCAGCAGGGCAATCACGCGGCCCCAGTTAATGTCGCTGTCGAACAAGCTGAAACGAAGCCAATGGTTGGGTTACAATCACTCCTCGGGAGAGGACGCCCTGCTCGACTCCATCCCTGTGCTGCCCAGGGCTCTCAATCAGCGTGGGCTGCAGGGCAGAGCTGGGAGTGCCGCGCTGCTCGAGGAGCATCCCAACAGCACAGGGAAAGCGGCGGTTCTGTGGCTACGCAATGCACGGCCATTGGTCACCCCATGTGCTTTAGGAGCACAGCCACCACAGCCTGGGCCAGCACTGCTTGGCTCAGCCAGGTCTCTGAAACGCTCAGGTGGAAACCTGGGGATGGCTGTGGGGGTTCTCCACCCCCATGTCCTGCCCTTCCCCCAGGGCTGCATCCCAGCACAGGGCAGAGCTGTGGAGCTGCTTGAGATTGCATGAGCCAGGGAGCTACACAGTGAGCTGCACCCAGTGCCAGTTTAAGCCATCAGTCTGTAGGCTGCAGTGTGCTACAGCGCTGCTACACATGCAGCCGGGATCAGGATTGCAACCTATGTGCACGCAGCATCCCTTCCTTCTGCAGCCATACACAGAGGCAAGAACGTTTACATAGATCTAAGGGCAGAGGTGTGTCAGAGCAGGACTTTTCCTGCACAGACAAATCCCTCCAAGACCAACTGATCTTGCCCTCAGCAATGCTCCCAAGGGCTGGGGCGTTCAGAACACACTCAGTGCCTATTGCTCCCTCTCCCAGTGTCAGCAGCCGTGCACAAACTGCGTCACCGTGTGCAGCTTTGGCACTGATGTGGGAGTTCCTGGTTTCCAGCAAGGTTAGCAAGAAGGAAAAGGAAAGAAAAATAAAAGGGAAAAAAAGAAGAAAAGTAATGGGAGGCTCCGGCCCTGCGTTGTAACCTGGTGCTGTGACGGGTGTCCCTGCAGGGCTGCACCGGTCGCAGAGGGAAAGGGAGTTCAGAGTCTGGGATGGAGCACGAGGACACAGGGAGCACCAGGGGACAGAGGTTAATTTACCTGTTTGCGGTGCCTTAACCGCCTCAGGGTGGCAAAGCGGTGAAAACAGCGGCATGGCTTCCCAGGGAGAGGGGAGCAGGAAAAGGACAGAAGAGAGGCAGTTAGACAACACACACCGAGCGGAGGGGCACGGGGACGGGGCTGTGCCAGACCCAGGGACCCATCCAGGGGTCTTCTGCAGGACCCTGCGTGAGCCAGAATGCCCTACGGGCAAAATGCAGGGAGTGGGGCGAGGGCTGAGCCCCGCAAAGCACAATTGGAGCTTCCATGGGCACCTCGATGGGGCCAGCGTGATGCCACTGGGGCCGCAGAGCAAACCAGCCCAGGACACTGACCGAGGCCGTGCCTCGTGCTATAAGGGCAAAACGTTGTCGGGGTGTTTGCCTCCAGTCTTCACACCGTCGCTGGGACATCCACTTGGCCACACTTCCCCACCCAAAGTTTCTGCCCCCAGACAGCTCGTGCAAGGGCTGCCAGGGGGACAGCGCGTGAAGAAAGTGCAGTAGGAACAAGAGCAGACAGGCAGAGAACGCAGGAACCATAATGGTGAGCTCGGTCAGAGCTCAGGGTGGGGATGTGGATGAAGTTGGAATGGATGGAACCCACACGCTGTGGGGGACGGCTGCTCAGGGATGGCTTTAAGGTTTTAAGGAGCTGCAGTGCATCAGTGCGACCTGACCCCCACGCCCCCCCGGAGGCGCTGCACCTCACCTGGAGGCGATGGTGGTGAAGTACTCATAGGCGTTCTCCTTGGTGGGCTGCAAGGACTTCAGCATATGGCGGAACTCCGCGTCGTACCGCTTGTTGATGTCGTCCCCGATGATGGCCAGGCGCCTGCCCACCTGGCTGCCGGTGCTGCCGGAGGGAAGATGGGCTGTGACGGGCACGGACTGCTGAGCAGCCGGGCTCGGGTCGGGGCTGGGGATGCAGATTTTACCTGCCCAGCTCCTGCTGGATCTCCATGATCTCCGGGTCCATGGGCACCTCCGCCCCTCCCTCCTCTCTCTCCTGTTGGTAGCGGTAGAAGGTGTAGCTCCGGAACACCTCTTCGGTCTCCTGGGCCACCTGGTCCTCTGAGAGAGGCAAGGGGGAGAGAAGTCGAGGGGCAGCTTGGCTGCTGCCTTCCCCAGGTTGGAAAGAGGCCACGTAGGCTCTTCCAGCCTGAATTTGTGCTGGTGTGCCTAAACCTGTCTTTTTGTGCGCACCCTTGGTGGCCCTCCCATTCAGCCTGCACTTCAGAAGCCCGAGGACAGGTGATGAGAGCACCCACATGCATCAGTACTTCCAACTCTAACAGTTCTACGTTTTATAATCCTATGAATCTACGAGATGGAGTGGTGCCCCATCCCCAGGGACACCCAACTCAGGGCTGGACGGGGCTCTGAACACCTGACTGAGCTGTGGGTGTCCCTGTTTGCTGCAAGGACTGGGGCCAGCTGGCCCTTAATGGTCCCTCCCAACTCCAACCATCCCGTGATTCAATTCTACTTCTACCCCTGGCAGTTGCGGGGAATGGTTTGGGTTCATGGCTGTAAATGTTTGGACAGCAGAAGGTAAAACAAAAGAAACCCGACATATATTCATTCTCAAAAAGGTGATTTTGAAGCCAGTCTTGAGGGCAGGTACCCACATTCTGAATGCTTTTTTTTTTTCGGCAAGACAACAGGACTATGACCACACAGAGCCAATGTTCAGTGCTGCACTTGGAGCTCTGACCACACGCCAGCATCCCACAGTGCAGAATGGCTCAGCACAGTGCAGGAATCCCGGATCCAACCCCAGCCATGAGCCAGAGCTCCGTGCAGCATCCCTCAGCAAACAGCACAGGGCTGCTCCTTTTTAAATGCCACCAACCACTGTACCCCTGCGTGGCATCAGCAGTGACACGGTGACCGAAAGCTGAGCTGGTGATGCCAGCATGCTGGGGGGCGCATCCCGTGGGCAGCACTCGATTCCCATAGGGGTGGGAAGGAGCTGGGAGCTCCACGGGGTGTCTGAGTCCAAAGAGATGCAGTGCTCACACAGCACACAGAGAGCTCCTGGGATAAGTATCATGGCATGGCTGTGATTGGAGCTTGGGTTTGGCTGGCCCAGTGGTGTGCTCTGGATGGAGAAGCAATGCTGCTCACAGCACTGCATCCCCAGCAGCCAGCAGCCCAGGCTTTGGAGGAATCGGCTCTCAGCTCTCATGAACACACTGTTCCCATTTTCTTTCTCTATGAGCACACAGCAGAACAGCACCAGCACCGCTGCCCAGCAGCAGACCCAGCAGGAACCCTGCCCCAGCACCCCACTGCAGCCACCTGCCATGCTGCACACACAGCCCTCTGTCTGCTTGCCCTTCCAGCACAGAGATGCTCCTTCCTGAGGCAGATCCCAGCACTGGGACACGGCATCCCGGCAGCACCGCCCCATCCAACCCTGCATCCTGCCCACACCACAGCGGTCACTGCAGTGTGACATTGCCCTGCCCCACGTGCAGCTCCACGGGGATGGGCCCAGCCTGGATGGGTGCAGGGATGGGAGAGGACTGCGGTGCAGAGCTCGGGTTGCACAAGTTCGGGCTGTGCAAATAAAGGTGAAGGGAGATGACGAGCGCTGGTGGCTGTGTTTTCAGAGAGGGTTTGTTTGGCGATAAACGAATCCCACCTTACGGAGGAGCGCAGCGCAGAGCAGGGAGCAGAAAATGAAACCGACTGAGTCACAGTTTCATGAGAGGCAGAGCAAACAGCCGGCGGGAGCAAAA
Source organism: Bambusicola thoracicus (assembly GCA_002909625.1). NCBI lineage: Eukaryota > Metazoa > Chordata > Aves > Galliformes > Phasianidae > Bambusicola > Bambusicola thoracicus. The sequence goes on along the minus strand of PPHD01008216.1, from coordinate 5,076 downwards.
GAGGAAATAAAGCGCACCCAAAAATCCCTGCTCTAACTACCCCAGGCACTATTTTTAGTGGTGCAAGGACACCTTGGCTACACGACTGCAGCGAGAGGTGCGGCTGTTTGCACAGTGATTGGTACCCCAGCCTGGAAACATCGTCTGACCCCGAGGGGAGAGGACAGCTCTTCATCTATTGGTGCTGGAGATGGGCACTGCAGGTGGGCACTGCAGATGGTTTCAGCCACTCTGTGGAATCCGAGAGCCCCAATTGTGGCAGCCAGGACCCTCCTTCCCCCGCTCCGTTTGCAGGTGGTTTTGGAGACAAAGACACGGATTACTCACAGATGTGTGACTAACACCCCCCGAGCAACGATTTATCAACTGGTGACTGACTTCACACGCAGTGCCAACTCCACAGCAAAGATAAACAGCGAAGGAGCGAGCCTTGCAGCCCTCCAGCTATGTACGTGAGCGTCAGACACGGGCAAATGAGACAGCCCAGGTTAACATCAGGAAGAGAACAGCCACCAGCTGAGCGCTGCACGCTGCATTGGATGGATGGGCTTTCCAGGCACAGCCCTGCAGAGATGTGCAGCACACCTCTCTCCATCCCACAGCACTATAAGCAGACACGGCAACACGTCCATCTCTCTTAACAAAGCGCTGCGCCATCCCGGCTGAGGTGGTCCATACAGAGATAAATGAGACCACGTGGGCTCATTCTTCCTCCCTGCAGGGAGGCACACCGCACGGCATGGCCGGGGTAGCTGTGCCTATGGGCTGCCCCATTGGTCTGAGCCTCAGCATCGGTACGCAAAGCATTCCCGGAGCCGTGCTGAACAGGGAAGCACTGCCAGCCCCAGCTCACAGCTGGGAAATGAAGCAGGGTGAGGTTAAGGAGTGCTTCTCGGAAGCAGGACCCCACCTCCCTAGCTCAGCTCAGCACTGTTGCTGGAGAGTTCCCTTCCCTTGACCGGGCTGCCCATGAGCTGAGTTCCTCCTCTCCGTCACATCCTGCTGGGAGCACAGGGACCCTGCCTTCACCTGCAGCACCCACAGCCTCAAGAAGTGCAGACTGCCACCCAGCCTGGAAACAGCAGCACCTCATCCACCTGGCACAGCAGGGGCTCAGGACAACGCTCACACACCTCGAGCAGCAGACAAACCCCCGTGGCATCCACAGGCGAACAAAACAAGGCAAGCAGGCGAACCCAAAGGCATCACCCAGGTGACCAAAGCCTTCTTGCACCCGGAGCCCCCAGCATGGGTGAGAGCTGCACGTTCCCACTGCACGGCAGCCCACGTGGCTCCAGCCCGAGCGCAGGACCCCACCGCAGGTCCTGGCAGCCCCATTTTGGGCAGCGGGCTGTACAGGAAGCGCAGCTCGGAGCAGTGTGGTTAGAGTTCAGGGCCCGATTCTCTCACCAGTTTTCACAACAGCATCTCATTGGCCTCAAACAGGAAATCAGCGTACGTAAACAGCTCCGCTCATTTATTTGTTTTTATGCCTCATAGACTTTGGTAAGGGAAGGACGGCTTTCTCTCCCGCACCGTGCTCATGCGGGACCCAGAACTGACGATGGAGAGGGCCATGCCAAGGGTACAAACAGCCCCATCGGGCAATAAAGCAGCCCTGAGCCAGGTCTGAGCTCGGGTACATAAACAGAGAGGGCTTCTAATCTCTGCTATTGACAGAGCTGCTGTGACTCACGCTTATTTACAGGTCCACCTGCAGAACAGGTTAAGAAGTCACCCGTGTCTAACAGCGCTCCGTGCAGCGGCGTTTTATCACCGGGGGACGAAAGAGGAGCTTCACCCGTTGGTGGGCAGCAGCACCGCAGTGCTTCTCACGGCACAGCGCACACCGCAGCGCTCTGCAGCCGATGCAGCACAACTGAAAGCAGCTGCTGGAGGCACCGCTCAGCGCCGCGCGTCCCCTGCGTGCTCGAACCCTCAGACACCTTTCCCTCGCTTGCATTCACAGAAGGGAAAGTAAATTGCAGCCGGCACCTGTGGCACAGCAAGCCCTGAGCCCGCTCTGTGTGGCTGCACTGAGCTCCCAGCACAGCCCAGCAGGGCTCAGCGCAGCCCGGCTCCCAGCAGCTCCCCGTGCTGTTTGCTCCGTGATCCCCCTGGGCTGCCCACAGCACTCATCCGTGACACCCAGCATCTCCTACCAGCGTGCGAGCTCAGCGTTCCATTCTGCAGACCTTTATAAGCTGATTGATCACCCCGGCCTTACAAAAAGCCCTGGAGGTACGGAATGCTGCCTTTTACAAAGAAGCAAAACGAGTGCCAAAAAGGGTTTCAGTGTTGGGGGGGGGGGGGGGGGGGGGGGGGGG
>PPHD01008215.1:7904-22027 GCA_002909625.1 Bambusicola thoracicus | reverse complement strand
TTGTTTTACATGTTCTCAATTAATAATGTAAGGAAAACATTTCCAAATTTCAGTTACAGAATTGTAAATACTACTGGATTTTACTGCTTGCTTACTGCAAAAAAAAAAAAAATCTCATGAAATGCTTGAGTTATCAGTATACTATTACAGTGATTGCATAAAAGTATTTATCTGTGATAGTCAGTCAAGGATTTCAATCTTTATCAAATTTCATAGATCAGTGCCTATGGTGACATAAGCACAAGAGGGAACTATGAGCTGATTTTTTTCTCCCTCCCCAAAAAAGTTTATATTTAAAACAGAGAACTAGTGTGAAAGGAACCTGTTATCAGTCTTTGTTTTTTTTCTTGTTTTAATGTTTTTTCTTTTTTCTTTCTGGACATAAATTAGTTAGGACTACTGGAATAAAATGTGTTCTGATATTTAAGACCCTTAAAAACAAGCATCTTGAAATGAGTTAGTTACAGTTGGCAGACTCTGCAGACGTTTTTACCTGGACCTCTAGTGGTTACTTAAATGAATAGCTGTGACTGTTGACTGCATTGCCCTTCACTAATATGGAAATCCCTGTCCCCTGGTTCTGTCTTAGGGTGGAATATGATCCTGAATACAGTAATACATTTAAAACTGGTTTATTGTTGCCCTACACTGTGGCTTAAGACCAAATGACAGTGTGGAAGATAAATGAATTTGGATATCAAAGTGCTTCAGTCACAGATACTTCCAGGTTTACTAATTGCATGACTTCCTTTTTCCATGGGGAAGTGTGAGAATTGGGTGAGTTGGTGTAGTATTTCCCTTCATGGGTTGGTGCAGCCAAAGAGTGAAAGTGGGACAACACTAAGTGGCTCCTGCTGTGCTGTGTGTGATTCTGGTATGTGGTAATGATTTTTTCATGAAAGTTGGAAAAGTGACTTTGGATCTTGGTTTAGGACTGTAGGACTTCTCTCTCCAGAATCTTTCCAGAAGCATTGTTACTTCAGAGTCCTTTGTTAGAGAATTGGACTGAGAGTACTATATTGATGATTAGTTCATATTGCGTTGTCATATTCTAATTTACTGTCACTGATGTTGGAGACTTTTGGCCACTTTCTTCGTGATCAACAGATTTCTCACATAGCTTAGCTGTCTATTTCCTGTATCACACCAAAACAATTCTGAGCCAGCTGGTTGATAATATTTCATCTGCTACACTAAGAAGTCAGCGAAGATCGCAGGTTTAACAGCTATGCTGACAAGATCTAGCTGAGGCTAACTGCTGTGTCCTGTTAACTTGCTCTTTCTCTTGCAACAGTCCTCACAGTATTTTTTGGTTTTGTGTATGTGGCTTTTTGTTTGTTTGTTTTTGAGAACTGATCACAAGTAATTGATGTTTTTGGAGAACTCTGATGCTGAATATCAGCAAGTTTATTAAAAAAGAACAAACTGTCATAGCTTTCAGAAATACGTTTGAAATTTTACTTTACATAGGGTCAGAGTAGATAAGTGAAGCCATTGAAGTAAAACCTGTGAAAGGCAGAATAGCCACACTGCATCTCAGAGCTGCTGTTGTATATTGTCTTGACAGTAAAACTTGTAAGATCGAAGATTGCTCAGTAGCTGTTTTTGCTGTGAAGCTCAGCTGATATTTGTGTGATGTCTTTTCAAAGTCATTTTGGTTTGGTTGTTATTTTTGGCAGACTGTGTAGTATTCATGAAGTGCTGTATTTTTCCTGTTTATAGCACCTCAGCAGCAGGTTATTGTGCCAGATTCCAAGCTGATACCGCACATGAATGCATCGGGCATGGTAAGAAAAGCTGAAGCTTGCATCTATATACTGTCATTATATAGGTTGTTTTGATTGAATAGTGATTGCAAATCTGGTATTAGTCATCAGAGGCTTAAAAGCAGGACATGTTGATAAAACTGTCTGTCTGCTTTCTGAGTTCTGCTGCTGAAATGACAATCTAGAAGTAACCAAGAGCTTAGTTTTAGTAACAAAGCTTAGGGATTACCTGGATCCTCTGCTTTAAGTGGATGGTTGGACTGGATGATCTTGGAGGTCTTTTCCAACCTTGGTGATTATATGATCCTATGATTCCAAGTGTGGTAAGCCTAAACTTTATTTAAATTAGAAATTGGATTACTCTTGGTATAAATCTGCTTGATGTATTTGTTGCGTACTAATGCACCACTATTAAACGATACAAATGTTGCATTTGCTAGATACAGGAAACTGCATCAACTGTTCCGAAGTCTAAGCTTACAGCAAATGAGAGTTTATTTAGCAACTCAGAGCCACCTTTTCTGGTCGTGTTATTTAGAGTCATTAATTTATAGGAGAATATAAAACAGTCTGGTCATTTACCCATTTCTCTCAGGTTTTATCTCGAAAGGTTAATTTTGGTGGTTTTTTAAATGCCCTGGCTTAATAAAATAAATATAGGTATATATTCTTGGTTCTTGAAAACAACAGCTAATAATAATTATATTAAAACCAGAATTTATTACATTTTTACAACTTCTCTGGTAAAAACATATGAAGCAATGTTTCATGATTAGTCAAGGCATTGGTAACTTGCATAACCTTCAGTTCTCCATTACCTGCTGACCTTGTTATAGAAAAGAATCTGAACTTCATTACTCAAATAAAAAGATGTACTCAGAAGCTGAGAGCATGCTAATATCTAGCTTTTCCTAAAGCATTTTACAGCTACTGCAATGTAGTTTGTAACTTCCGTAGAACAGCAATTCAACATTTTTTCACTCTCATTCAGTTAAATCTTGTTGGTGGATATTGTAAAAATGAGGTAGTGAGGATTTTAAAACTCAGGTGCTGTCAAAATGCAAAAGAACTGTAAACTGCAGAAGATTACTATTCAGTAAGTACTCTTTTATAGAACTAAGTTGGAATATTTATGTCTTTCTAATAAGCTTTTAGGTTAGTATTAAATAATGTATCTGACCTCGAATGTCTTGGAGATCAGCAACTAATGAGAATGTATTTATCTGCCTTTGGGATAAGTGAATGCAGAAAACCACTTTTAAGTTTTGCTTGTTTTTCTGTTATTTTGGAAGTGGTATTACTACTATCTGGCTCAGTCAGTAAGGGGAGATCATATTTTTTTATAATCAGGATGTTATGTACTCTACCCAGTAATGAAGTTTAAATCCTTTCAGTAGCAGAGGGTAATTTCTCATGGTTCCTCTGCAGTGAGGAAAGGGAGGATTTTCAAAAAATAACTGCAGTTAGACACTTGAAGTAGAAAAACCTCTGGAGAAATCCATCTCCCTATATGAGTCAAAGACTTAATGCATATTTTTGTGTTTGGGACTATGTGAACTGCATTAAAATTTAATTTCCATAAGATAGAATCATTACCCATTGAGAGTCCTTGGATTCCTCTTCTAACCAGCTGTCCTGAGAGAAAAAATAAGTCATTCTGTGAGCAGTCAGTATGCTGTGTGCGTATATTCACTTGAAAGAATTGTGTTATTTGGAACTTGAAATGTAGATCATTTGCAGAATGAAGAAAAGTGCAAACCTGATTGCTGCTCCTTGTGAAAACAAGACAAGTGAACATGATCACTGCTTAAATACCTTATTTTCAGGTTTGTAGGCTGATGTCTTTAGCTGCTTTGAAAATGTAAAACTGCCACCTAAGCCATGCAGTATTTTATTTGTAGGTCAGGAGAGGTACATATTTTCAGGCAGTATGTTGTAACAAGAAACACTGGCAATAACACTTCTTAAAAAGCTTTTCTTGTATTTCAGAGTGCTGCAGCCACTGCAGCTACATTGGCTCTCCCTGCTGGCGTTACTCCTGTTCAGCAGATACTTACAAATTCAGGTAACTGTCTTAACACTGAGGTCATGTGGTGGTTTTGTGGGTGCTTGGGAGGGAGAGATTTTGGATTTTACTTGCTGTTCATATATCAAAGTCAGGGAATCTTCACTAGACTCTTGGACTGTTGCTCACCAGTCTTATGAACCTAACAGATTCAGTGCGAGTCTTCCCTGCTTTTTAGACATCTGAATGAAGACAGACAGTGCTGTCACTTCTCTTTGTGTATTTCTCAGTATTGTGAACCGTATTGCTAGACAGGTGACAAAAGTGCAGGATAGCTTCATCTGTAACTGCAGATAAGGTGTGCCTTAATGATTGTGGTTCCTGCTGTGCTCATACAATGGAATTCCTAATTTTGTTGGTGATGCCAATTTTATTTTAGATTTATAATGTATATATACTGTTATGCTTTATGCTTAGAATATAATGTAAATGTGACTTTCATGAACAGTTTCATTAACAGATGCATTATTTGAGGCCATTCCCTCTAGTCCTGTCAGTAGTAATGCAAGAGAGGAGGCTGATCCTACCTCACTTAAAACCTACTTTCAGGTAGTTGGAGAGAGCAATAAGGTCTCCCCTGAGCCTGCTGTTCTCCAGACCAAACATTCCCAGTTCCCTCAGCCACTCCTCATAGGGCCTTGTGCTTCACACCCCTGACCAGCTTCATTGCATTTATCTGAATGTGCTCCAGGGCCTTGATGTCTTTTTTGTAGTGGGAGGCCCAAAACTGAACCCACTACTTAAGGTGCAGCCTCACCAGTGCTGATTACAGAGGGGCGATTGCTTCCCTGCTCCTGCTGGTAACACTATTTTTGATACAAGCCAGGATGCCATTGGCATTCTTGGCCACCTGGGCACACTGCTGGCTCATGTTAAGCCAAGTGTTGACTAACACCCCCAGATCTGTTTCTTCATGCGGTCTTCTGCCACTCTGCATCAAACCTGTAGAGTTGCCTGGGGTAGTAAAGGAAGATCTGAGAAAGTTTGTTTGCTAGAATCAGTTGCTTTTCTTGCCAGAGTGATTCACTTAGACTGCTCAGAATCATCTGGGACTTAGCTTCCCTGCTTTATGCATTTGAATGTTTAATGGATACATGGTTGTAATAAAATTGGAATGTGTAGCTGTTCTAGAAATGTAAGATCTTCTAATTTCTAGGGAAGAACATCTGTGCTTTAGAAGAGTATTATATTGTTACTTATGTCATGCTCGTTGTTTTCTTTTTCAGTTGCAAATATTTGTAGTATGTTTTCTTTAAGGACGGGTATGATAGCCTGCAGAACTGTATTTCCTTCCTTCTTTCAGATTTACTTACCTGTTAAAGAGAGCTTTGTAGTTTGCACTGGAAGGAGAACAGAAATAATTTCTTCTACTTTATTTGAATAGAAATGTAAAGAGTGTCTTAGCTCTCCTTTTTCAGAGTTGGAGGCCAACTGTACAGGCATGTGAGCCTTCAACGTATTTTGTGAAGAACAGGTGTAAAATAAAAAAGCTTTGGGATAGTTGAAGAAATAGACATCAAAATATAGGCATTGTGGAAAAAGGAAGGAGAAACGCATAATGAATATAAGGATAAACTTTTCAGAAGGACAACTACACTTAAATTCGTAAAGACAGTTATGTACAAAAGGATTTCCCACAATGTGGTTATCAAAGTGACAAAAGTCGCAGAAGGGGGATGCCATCTGGCTAAACCTTGGAAATGCCACAACACTGGATAAAACGTCAGTGATGTGACTACCTGTGCTTCTTGCTTTGGTATATATTCATGTGGGTGTGGGTCTATTTGGAAACCTGTAGCTTGCAGTGTTCCCCAGAGGTCGAGGAATACCCCTCCTTGAGCAGCTGGCCACTCTTTATTCTATCCCAGGATACCATTGATATCTACTGGATCATGGTCAACCTGTTGTCCACCAGGACACCCAGGTCCATCTCAGCAGGGATCATGTCCAGATTGCCAGCCCCTACCCTTTACTGGCATATTGTTGTTATTCCTCCCCAGGTGCAGGACTCTGCACTTGCCCTCGTTGAACTTCCTAATATTCCTTTCCACCCAATTCCTAAGCCTGTCCAAGTTTCACATATGGAGTATGGGAACTTGTGTAGAGAGTCCAGCAGAGAGCCACAGAGATGATGAGGGGCCTTGAGCATTTGAGGAAAGGCTGATTAACCTGAAGCTGTTCAGCCTGGAGAAGAGAAGACAGAGGGAAATCTTACCAATTCTTAAAAGTATCTAATGGTATACAATGCTCTTTAATTGTTATCAGTGTTCTTTCAGGAAACAGCTTTCTAAACTAAGGTAATTTTAAATGGAGATATCTGTTCTTTGATTAATTTGGTCTTTATTTATCTTACTACAGGCCAAATCCTCCAAGTAGTTAGAACTGCAAATGGAGCTCAGTATATCATTCAGCCACAGCAGCCAGTTGTTCTACAGCAGCAGGTCATACCACAAATGCAGCCTGGTGGTGTACAAGCACCTGTTATACAGCAGGTAAAGAAAAGAAATTAATAGGTACACTTGAAAATAAAAACCTGATAGTAATTATTAAATGGGCTTGCATTTTTTTGCTGTCAAACTTAAACAGTATACAAAGACAGAAGTAGCATATTTTAAAAAGGATTGTGTTAAGGATGTTTTCAAAGATGAAATATTTTGGAATATTGTTTCAAATGTTCTTTTTATTCTTGCAAGTTTAATACTAGCATTGATTTAAAATTGCTTTTGTGTGGGTCCAATGACAATTATATTGCATGCACAATTTTAGTCAGTATCCTTTCACGAATGTATTGATTGGTTAAATGATTTTGTGTTGCAGAGCATGTAGAGGAAAATGCCTTAAAAAAACCCAAACAAACAAACAAAAAACCCAAAGCATAAAAACAGTCCCACACCAAACCTGGACATTTCATTACTGAATACAGTATATTTTTTTGCTAGGATTTTTGTTCAGTTACAAGATCAACTGTGCGTCCAGATTGTGTAGGTATTGAATTCATTATTGTCACAGTTCTGCAGCTTAGACATGAATAATAATCTGTAGTGAATTTCAGGTTAAGTATTCTGTAAAGAAATCTTAAAAATAATGTCCTGTTTGAGTTTAAATGTTATTCCACTGTGCTTGGAATTTGAGTGCAGAAAAACACCAACTAATTAGAGAAGCTATGTTATTGAAGATTTAATTACCTGTCTGATATAGATGGAGTATTAGTAACTTATTTCTCTAATTAGTCCAGTTCAGATTGATATGCTTAATTGTCTTCTGTAAGTGCTGTGGTAGTCGTAGTCTGGTGTGTTACCAACCACTATCCTATTCCATCAGGTTTTGGCTCCAATTCCTGGAGGGATTCCTCAGCAGACAGGAGTGATTATTCAGCCTCAGCAGATCCTGTTTACAGGAAATAAAACTCAAGTTATACCTACAACAGTGGCTGCCCCTACACCAGCTCAAGCACAGATTCCTGCAGCTGGTCAGCAGCAGCCACAGCAACAGCAGGCACAACCACAAGCACCACTTGTTCTCCAAGTTGATGGAGCAGGAGACACATCATCTGAAGAAGAAGAAGAGGAGGAAGAAGACTATGATGATGATGAAGAGGAGGACAAAGAAAAAGATGGAGGTGAAGATGGCCAGGTTGAAGAGGTAAAATTAACATCATTTCAGAAGATTGCAGAATGCCTGTATTTCGTTTTTAATTTTTTTCCCCCAGTACTTAAAGGAAAACCATAATCCTCAAAGAGCGTTACCTTCCCATAATCTGGAAAATATCAGTGCTATCTGTGTACTGTAGTTTCTTTATATTCCATACTGACGTGGTGGAAGCTGTGTATTATCAAAGCACTTGAAATGCAGCTGGTGTGGCAGGGGATAACAGAAAAAACTGTTAATTATGATGAGTGCATTTTTAAAGACTGAAACAGTAGTATTTCCGATGATATGAAAAGGTCAGCCCTGATATCGTTAATCCTTCATAAGCAAATGGAAATATTCAACTCCATCTGGGACAGTGCATTCCAAAGTCAGGTAGTAGGAGGAGTGACAAAAGGTGAGTGTATTTCTGATACCGTGTGAGCACAAACAGATGTGGTGATTTGGCCTACATCTTACTCACTGTTAGGTTGCCTTATATTATACTATATTAGAAGGGGCCTGAGAATGAAATTTGATTATAAAACATTTTTAAAAACACGTCTGACCTTGATTTAACTACGTCTGGAGATAGGATTAGGAGTGAATGTTCTTAGTAACACTTAATAATACTGTGTGTTTAGTTTAGATTTTCCATTTACTTGGTTTTGGACTTTAGACAGTGGTTCTTACCAAGTTTTGTTCTATTACACCAAAAAACACCACAGAAAAAAAAGTTAATAAACGAAGAGTACTTTTATTACAGTTTCTGGCAGGAAACTTTGTAGTCCCTAAATCTATCTGCAAGATGCATTTTGAACTGTCAGATCACTTACACAGTTCTCTGCAGACTTTCTAGTTATCTCAAGATTTCATTTAAAATCCCAGTGTGAGGAGCATTTCACCATCTGTATCACCCATGCGTTATATGCTGGTAAAACTTAAAAATTTTTATCAAGGAGTTAAACTGGATTTTATGTAATACATCTACAGATGTGTCAAACAATATTTTGCTGTTACAAGTTTTATCCACGTCACACTTTCCGTTATATTGATTGGTACTGATGTCACTCTTGAATGTCCTAATACTTGCCTTAGTAAGTACAGGTCATCATGCTTCAATATTGTGTTCTTTTATGTAGATTTTTTTTTTTTTTTTTTTTTTTTTAATATGCCAAGGCTTTATCGTCAGTATGCCAGAGACCCCCCCCATTACTTTTGCTTCCAGCATTCATCAGCAGGTAGTTAACAAGTTGAGTAATTCTTTAAAACTTAATTATAACAATACTTAAGCATCAGGAACTCTGGTATGCCTTTTTCTTCTCTCACTTATATTTTCATAGTACAGCTTATATATTTTGAGGCAGGTGGCAAGTGGGAAGTTAATGATTAAGCAGAAGACCGAAGAAAAGACATTTTGCATTTATTAGTGGTTGTTTCAAGCTTTTGAAGAGCTTGATGTTTAGATGAGGTAGAGAAAGAAGAAGAAAAAAAAAAAGACAAATTTTTGCAGAAGCATTCTCACCATACTACATGGAATGCAGTGTGTCAGAATTCTAATTTGACGAACACTAATGGTCAGGTGCTGTGAGGAAAGGAGTGAGAATGATCTAGAAGAGGTATCCAATTTAGATATGAGATTTAAGACAATCCTCTTAAGTATAGGAGGGAAGGTCATGCAGGGAAGGAGAAATGAGACTTGCTGTTCAGTAGCGATACTTGTAAATACCCTTGTGGCGTCATTTTGTAAGGCATGCACAGGTCTAAAGAAATAGTAAAGAGTAGAGGAAATGACACAACTTGGAAGACTTCTGAGGAGGAAAGACCACTTGTAGAAAGACAAAAAGTTGAAAATAATTTTTAAGGAAGTGAAAATATTTGTATCTGGAGAAGTTATTTTTATCTATACATCACCTTCGTATATCCTTTTTCCTCCTCTACAAACTTCCTGTTTGTGTTAAGATCTGTTTCCATTTGCGGTACATAAGACGAAGATAAGTAGGTCCTGGAGTTTCTATTTCTAATGGAACATAATGAGAGTTGTGAATGATGTTTTATTTGCACTGTTTAGATGCTTTAGAAAAAAAAAAATATGCGTAAGGATAAATTTTTGTGAAGAGACATTGGAAGCACTAGAACTTCTAGAATAAAGGAATGAAAGTAGTTCTGGTGTGTCATGATTTCATGTGACATGATGATGAAAGACTGCTGTGCCCATGATCTGTCCTGAACATTGAAATTGGGCACTGAAATTGCTAAGGACATCCCCTTAGAATTGTATCATGAAGGGCGGAAAAGAAATGTAGATGAGCCCTCTGCTGGAAAGCTGAATACTTCACACCACAAATGTTTATGTAGGTCCATACCGACAGACTGTAGCCTTGTCTGGCATGAATAATCTAACAGCTGTAACTTTATTAAACAATGCAACTTTTCCCATGTGTTTATTTCAGGAGCCTCTTAACAGTGAAGATGATGTGAGTGATGAGGAAGGACAAGAACTGTTTGATACAGAAAATGTTGTTGTGTGTCAGTATGATAAGGTAAAATATAAAACAGAATGCAAGAAATCTAATTTCTCTTATTCCTTCAAGTCACAATTTTTAAGTGTTGTAATATCCTTGTGTGACTGTCTATTATAGGTAGATCTGTAAGGGTTATAATGTGAATGTTAATGTAAGTACTACCAGTCATTTAGATGAAAGGTGTTTTTTTGTTGTTGGTTTGTTTGGTGTTTTTTAGCTAGACTTGGTGGTATTGAATAAAGCCTAGAAAAATTTGGTTGAATTTTTTTCTTCACCATACCTGTCTGTGATCTTTAACAAAAGGTCAATCATCTGTGCTCTAGAGAAGTGAACTATCGTAAGTAAGCTTTGTAGTTTACTGTAGCCATAAGTTAAAGTAGTAGTCATCAAGGTTTAGACTTAGTAGAAAATTGCTTATTGATCACTAAACATTTCTCTTTTTGATGACTGAATAGTTTTCAGAGGAGAGTGTTCTTTCTTTGCTATTCATTTTTTAATTTTTATTTTCAGAAAAGGCAGTGTGGAATGCTTTTGTGTACTTTGCTTTAAGTTCTACTGAACTCACCAGTCTTCTCTAGAATTGCTACTTTATTTGTGTATGTCTGCCCCAAAATACTCAAGTGTATATACATTCATCTCGGAATTATTTTATACTTGTACAAAGGCTCATGGACATTTTTATTTTTTTTTCACTGAGGCAGTAGATATTCTTTCTTTTCCTGTGTGAGGTGATTTGGACTAAAAAGAATAAGGATGCTTTCTAAAGCAGGAGAAGAATTGTTAAATTAAAAAGCTCTACGTTGCAAAGAATGGCTTGAATAAAAAAATCTTCATTTATTTCTGCATTCTGCTTGGACTTTCTTATTTCAAAAAGAATTCAAGATTGAGGAAGCTAGTATCAGTAATTACAGGCTAGCCATCCTTCTCTTCCAGACTATAATCAGAAACGTTAGTTTGGAAACAGTTAATGAGAGTTATGAGAGACCTCAGAACAGTAAGGAAAGCTAGTTGGGAGCTACTAAAGCTGAGCAAGAGCAACTACTCTGAAATCCTCACCCTCTGAAAAGAACTTGAATTTAGTAGGGAAGACTGTCCATCTTGTAACTCTAGAGCCACGTGTTCACTTACCAACCAACCACTGTTCAGTTTGTTTTCATAAAATGCAAAAACAGTAGCTCAGATGTTCTGAACAGAGTTCTCTCTTGCACAGTATGTTGTGTGCTGCATCAGCAGGTGCCTTTGGCAGAAAGAGATGAGGGCAAACAGGTAGCAATGCTCACAAAGAGCATCCCACCACCCTTCTGAGATCTGTCTCTTGAGAGAGATAATGGTGGCTTTATATGGTCAAGGGATGATTGTTTTTTGAATTCTAGTGAACTTAGTCTTACAAGGAGAAATTTCATAGCTGAATTATGTGATGTGTGCAGAATTACACTGTTTTGAGCATGTTAGTTTTGTGGTATCTACTAGTTCTTTGTTTAAAAGATTGTTTCCTGTTTGCTTTCTTGGTACTTGACATATTGTAGATCATCATGCCTCTCTCTTCAAAATCAGAGTTGTACTTTGCTTTGTTGTTACTTATACAGCTGTCCAAACAGTTGGTTATTCTTTCTTTCATTCTCCAGATGTATTTCATTTTTCTGTATCCTTCTATGTCTTATTTGGTGTAGATAGGTAATGATGGAGGATCAGAGATATTTAAAACCTTCAATTTTTCAAGTGGTGTAACAGTTTTCTGTAGTGATTCATTTGTGCTTTTGACCACACTGCACATAGAGCTAATCACATCAATCTTCTACAGCACTCAGAATTCCGAATTCCTGAGTAGCAATAGTCAACTCCAACCTATATTTTTTTTCTATCTGCACAAGTTCTAATTGTTTTTTCTATCATTACAACTATCACATACACTGAATGTCACCATTACTTTGTTACGTGATGATCTAAGACAGTGACATCGTTCTGCTGCTGGTCAGTAGCGGTTCTTTGGATGATTAGTCATATTTTATCTTTTATCAGATGATTAGTGAATTAAACCATGCTCACTCCAACCAACACAAATATCTTTTGCAATGATCTCATTCCGCTGTGATAGCGGAGTTCTTACTCTTGGTTTATCATCAGTTATTTACCAGAGGACCTTCCTTCTTGCCTTGTGGCAAGGTGTATCAGATGTGACTGGTGAGAGATTTCTGATAAATGCCATTTGGAAATGAGAGTATAAAAGTCAGATCTTTGCTGATGCCACTAACTTTTTTTATGTTGCTTATTGACACTTTTGTGTTCAATCTGTTAGAATTTACAGTGACCTTTCTTTCGAACAGTACTATACCTCTGTGAAAGATCCTCTCTCTTTAAGTATCTTGTCCCATTGCTTAATTGTTCTAATGATTCTGTGATTCTTTCTGATGGGCCTTTTGATAGGTGGCATGGATTTATTTGTTCTGTGCTTACAGTATGTTTTATTTGAAAACAAAATAAGAGAACCCCAAAACATTCTTCTATCTTTAAACGACAGTTTTAAATTCAGTATATTCTTTATCTTGTGCCATTGGGAAGATGTAAAGGGAATATCTGTTATCATTGCAGAATTGTAGGGGTTGGGAAGAACATCTGGAGATCATCTAGTTGAACCCCCAATTGTATCACTGACCATTATAATAGGGACTCACTGAGGAGCAAGAATGAATGTCTTTTTTCTTTTTTTTTTTTTTTTCTGTTCTAGTATTTCTTGGGTTGTTATTGATGCTTGGACTGATTGCCCAGCTTCATCTTAGAAAGTTTTGTCATACAAAGCGAGCCTTAAATGCTCAGTATTTTGATTGAGAAGACTGTATAGTTTGAAGTTGAAGATGGAGCATGTTGAGCACTCAGCTTTGTTCCATCATCCCCATCTGGAGATCTTACTTTTCTCACATGACACTTTAAGATAGAACTGGAATGTAAATCAGATAAAACGATTTACCATTGAGGACATACTATAGAATATAAGATTAGCAGATGCATGCATTACCAGCTATACCATCTTGTCCTTTTTTTTTTCCCATAGAGATTTTCGGACTGAAGTCTTTTCAGTGATCCATTTGCCTTTTAACCAGTTCTTAACGTTCCGAATCGTAGTGTCAAATTTAGGTAGAAAGTTAAATATATCTACTGTCTATCTGTATATGAAGTAGTCAAACTAGATCACAGGCAGAATGGAATTTAGACAGCAGAAGCAAAGAATAAACTTAGTGCTGGATGCTTTCAGGGCTAAGTTTAAAACATCAGTCTTTGTTTCAGTGTTTGAAATACAAATATGTGTCTTTCAAGTGAAGTTTTGTGGTATGATGTGATCAAAGGTAATTTAATATTAAAGCAGTAGAAGTTGATATGTATTTCTCATGTTTCCTTTCCAACCATCTCTAAAAACTTTTAAATGCTTTGGATTTTACCATATCTTTGTGTTTGCATGGTTTCTTGACAGTTGCTGTGAGAGTTTTTAACCTGGTTTGAAAAATGCGGCTGAAACTGCTAAATCTATCATTAGGTTTTTTTTTCCAGAGCTAAATGCAGAATTGATTTACAGTATATTTATAGTAATTTAGTAATGTGTGTTTAATTGTTATTTTAATTTTTTTGGTGATATAATTTACTATATAGCTTACTTTATGCATTACAGCCTGTTTCTGATGCAAAGTAAGGCTTCAACTTTTTTTCTCTATTTTTAGATCCATAGAAGTAAAAACAAATGGAAATTTCATCTCAAGGATGGCATCATGAATCTTAACGGAAGAGATTATGTATTTTCCAAAGCCATTGGGGATGCAGAATGGTGAAGTTTTTAAGACAAACAAAACAAAAACTCCCTGTAAAAGGAAAAAATGTTCAAAAGCAGGAAAGGTTGAGACTTGGACATATTCTCCAACCAAAATGTGTTTCTGCACATGAAGCGTAAACAAAAGTATTGGAACAAAGGTATAATGTGGCAACAAAGACACTACTTCAGATGAGCAAGCCATGGACTGTAGCAGCTATAGCATTGTCTGGGAGCTGATTTTGTGTGTTAGGAATACCTTAATTATCAATTCTACATACAGGTACCTACAGCTGGTATTTAGCATGTAAGGCTTTGGGGGGGGGGGGGGGGGGGGGGGGGGG
>PPHD01008214.1:6854-22027 GCA_002909625.1 Bambusicola thoracicus | reverse complement strand
TTCCTTCCTTCCTTCCTTCCGCCCATCTGCCTGTCTTTCCGCCTTTCCTTTTTAATGGAAATGCCTAATTATTTTTGTCCTGGAACAGGACAAAAGGTTCTTTTTCCTTTCATGGACTCGAAGAGAACCAACGCAACAAACCCTGGTGGCATTAGCGCACAATGGCGAGGCGGCTGCGGTTCTGTACGTGCTGACTGTACATATTCACCCGCAGAATCCTCCGGTCGATCCGAGGATAGACAGCGTGTGCGCTGCTCTAAGTCAGCGTTTATCGGTTCGGTCGGCGGTTCGCTTTACTCTGCGGATTTACGGGGGGCAGAAATGCGAGTTTAAATAAGTAAATAAATAGATAACGACGAGGCTGGAAGCCTTGCATCTTGTGTTAACGACCACACAGTCCCTCTCCTATAAATCCCAATTAGCTCCGTCGTCGCGTTGTTCGCCGGCGGTGATGAGATACCTTTAAACCCCGATAAATAACTCTCTCGGTGTGTTTTAACTGTTCCTGTTTATGACCCAAGAGGTTAAATGCCTTTGACTGGCATTTGACTTCTGACCTCATATAAATGTTATCTTATCAGTTCCCGCTTGTTAACTTGT
Source organism: Bambusicola thoracicus (assembly GCA_002909625.1). Classification (NCBI taxonomy): domain Eukaryota; kingdom Metazoa; phylum Chordata; class Aves; order Galliformes; family Phasianidae; genus Bambusicola; species Bambusicola thoracicus. The sequence continues at coordinate 21,427 of PPHD01008214.1, read as the reverse complement.
ATTGAGTGCTTGTCCCTGATGGCTTCGAGATAAAGGGGTTTTTATTATATTTCCTATTGAAACTGAACCCTTTGCTTTGTTCTTCGCCCGTAGTCTCAGCCCACACAGTAACCCCGTCACCTAACAGTTCTGCTGAATGGGCGAAAACCCCAAACTGGTTACAGCTCACACGGAGCCTGATTTCCTTCTGGGCTGGATGGATCGAATCGGATGCTTTGTGACATCGTTTATTTGCATATGATCGAGCCGCGATCCAACTCTGAATACCTCCTTTATTTTATACACGTGATTTTTTGGTAACTGTAGGATTCGGATAAGAAAAGGAGAGTTAGTGAAATCTTGCTAAGGTTTTTCTATTTGCCCCAATATGAGAATGCGCATTAAAAAGTCAGATGTATTTTTCTCATCCACTAGAACAGTGCGCTGTTCTGCAGATGTACCCTCATTCTGCCTTTCAAACGAAAGTGATTTTTCCTTTATCTCGCTTATGCTCCTGTGTCATCCTGCCCTTCCCACCGACCCAACTGGCAGATGCTATCTGATGGCTGAGGGCAGTGGGCATTACCTCGGTGGCCTCTTGTATTTGTGTAAGCCAAAGTCTTTTCAGCACAAGATATTACTGTTTGCATACGTGTTAGTAGAACGCAACTGTAGTTCTGCCGTTTAATTTGCTGAAGGACATTTTCCATTATCTTTCCTATAGAAATTGGATTATAATCACAGAGAAGGAGTGAGGAGGTGAGCAGCCATCTTGAGGGCGTCACACTGTACTTTTTCTCTCTAGCTCTTTGCCCACCCGCTCTCGTCTTGTTCTTTCATCACCTTTCACTTTAATTACCCTTTCGATGTGTAGAAATGTATTTCCATCGTTACACACCCTGTAGAAAGTTGCCTCTGCTCGGGCAATTCGGGCTTTCTCTGCCGAGTGGTGATGAGCAAACTGCATCACCTCCACATTTACTCATGCATATGAACGAAAAAGGTTTGTTTTTTTTTTTTTTTTTTTTTTTTTAATAATTATTGTATGGCTCTGTTGAAATCTATTTGCAAAGGACAAATGTGTGGAAAAAAAATGTTCTTCCTGCGAACAAGATTCACTTTCTGCAAACTGGAATTCAGGTGAACCGTTCAGGAATGGCGAAAAGGGAAACCTCCGGGATGGACACTTCTCAGCACTAAATTCGCTCTTTCTAATTCCGTTGGTATTTATTGAATTATCTATTTACTGCCTCAATCGTTCGTACTGTCTCTATGGAAGGACTGAGAGCTTTAGTTGCTCATAGCGTTAATTTTATCTCAATGTCGATCAGAAGTATTCAAACTAATCCTTAACCTCGTGCTCTGAGTATCGCACAGTTTAAAGATATCGTTTAAAAAAGAAAAATTTATCTGAAAATCGACTTACTGTAACTTAAAAATTGCAGCGCCTATCATTATACAATTTCTGTAACACTACGTATCTTTTTAAAGGACGTAACTTAAATTCCATTGCTCAGAACGTCACCACCAGCACCACGAGGATGGGGTGTGACGTTATTTGTCACTTAAATGAGAGCCGTCGGCAGCGCCGTCATTCATTGCAGGCGCAGTGGGTCAGGGCTGGCTCCTATGGAACTTGTTGGTTGCGCCACAGTTCGCTATTTGCTATCAAACTTTTAAGAGGAGTTGAATGCACTGGGTTTTATTTGCTTGAAAACTTTCAGGAAAACTGGAAAGTCTTTTTAAGCTTGGAAAAGAAATTCCGATGAAGAGCATTAAGATGGGAACGCAGATCAGCTCCCGTTTCTTCAGCTCTCTGTAAGAGCACAGCGCGTAGGAAACTCGGAGTGCTGTTACTAACGCTGAGGACAATTCGTTTCTGTCGTGCTTCAGGGTAACAAGCCGTACGTGCCGTAGCTAACACCGAAAAATAAAATAAAAACGGGGGCGAAATATCCATTTCCCATTTCTTGCTGAAGACAGGATGAACCAAGCTTTTATTTCTCCTGTTTTAGGACAAAAACGGCTTTACAGACACAGCGCAGCGGTCGCTCCCCGCCTCCCGGTGCCGCGGTTCCCCCGTGCGGTGCGGGACGCGGCGCAGCGCTCCCCGCAGGGCGGGCCTGCCTGTGGCTCAGCCCCTCTTTCCCTCCCTTCTCCTCCCATCCATCTGACCACGGAGGCCCCAAATCCCGCGTGTGCCGCGGGCCGGGGGCTGCCTGCGGACAGGAGCAGAGCTGATTCCCACCGCAACTTGTTTCATTTTGAAAATGGCGCGGCTCTGTCGCGCAGTTAGGCGGAGACGCAAAGCTGCGCACCCAGCCCCGCTGTGGGGGAGGGGGTTCTTTCTCCTCCCCGCTCCGTACAGACCGCATCCTCTCACAGACTGATTTCCTCGCGTATAAAGATAATTAACTCATTCTTCTCCTCTTAATGGCATTAGCGGCGGTGTCCTGTAGGAGAGGATGAATATTCCCTTTTGTGCTCGGACCTGGACGCCTGCAGCCTCCCCCGGGAGCATGGCAAGGCAGCGGGGGAGGAAGGGTGCAGGTAGCTCTCCTGTCACCCTCAGCTCTGGGATCTACTCTAAGGGGGCGAGTTTGGGCCACCCGTGGCACCAGCCCCAAACTGATAATAGCTCCTAACTGATAGCAACCCCAAAAGAGAGGGACAAGCGCTCCCACCGGCCCCAAGTAACACTGGCACGGAGAAAGCCAGGTCCGCAGAGATCTCCGTTTTCATCCCCTAACGTAAACAAACAACAACAACAACAAAAACAAAACCCGGCGTATTTGGGTTATTACTGTCGGACAGCTCCCTTTAAAAGATCGTATGAAGTACAGGGGCACTCATTCGGGCCTCGGGATGGTGCTGAAAAGAGCCCTGATAGAAATGATCTGCCTGTCCCGGTATGCGCAGAACGCGAGTGACAACTTACTGGAAGTTCTCGAGGAATCATTTATATTTCACACTCCAGCGGGCAGCTGATTTGAGGCCGTCTGTTAGCATAACAAAGGCTCCGAGCCTGTGAACTTCAGAAACCTTTCGACCCCGTAGCTGCTGGCATGAATAGCCCCCAGTCCTGCCTATAGAGATCTCCCAAAGCTCCCCTGTTCGTGGCTAAATTGTTAATCAGGGTAATTTAATATAGTTTTCAGTGTGCCCCATTTCTTACTGGGTGAAGTACTCACACATCGCGCTCCTTCCCCGAAGGAGCGTTCTCCTTTATTCAGCTGCGTGCGGGGCAGCTGCACCCCGAACCAAACCCCCTATACTGAGCTCCTCCCTCCCTCCTTCCGACATTCACTATGGGAGATTTTGTTTTATTTTGTTTTTTACTGAGGGGGGTCACATTTGCATATTTCTCAATCAGCAGCACTTCATTTTTGTTTTTGTTTTCCCCTCAGCCTTATCTCAGTCCTTCAGAGCAAGATTGGACTCCTTGATCCTGATGTGTCCCTTCCAAGTTGGGATATTCTGTGATTCTGTGATTTCTGGGCAGGGATAGAGGTCTCCTCTTGCTGTTACCTTGAAGGAGCTGTGGGAACCAAAGTTCCTGCAAGGAGAACTTTGGGGATGAGAGGCATCAGGGAAGCGGATTTGTTTGTGTGGTGCTGGGGTTGCAGGGCTTGGTAAGACAGGGAGAAGTGCCCCTTATTTTTGCATCCTGCCCCAGACTTTTGCAGTGCTCCCTACAACAGTTACCCAGGCATTAGCTTTGAAAGATGCCTAAAACCATGCCTCCACCCCAGATGTCGTGAAATAATGCACTCTTGCAATAAAAGGACAGCACAGCCAAGAAATGATAACAAACAGCTGAGAATGCAGTCAAATGAAGCAAATGAAGCAAAACGCACTTCATTAGGTTGCCTTCCTAAATTTGGGGTTTGGCTTTGCTGCTTTTTGTTTGCATGTTTGGACTGCTGTGTTGACGACATTGGTGATGCAGCCTCCACTCATTTTTTTTTCCCTCATTTTCAAGTTCCATTATTGTTGCTTCATTTCCTTTATTTATTTATTTAGGTAGATTATTCCAGATTTTTTTCACAGATTTATTCCAAACCTTAGTAAATACGTTTGTGCTTCTCATATTTATCAAAGTTCCTATGAACAATCAAATTTTCCCTATAAATAAAGCAATCAAATCACATACACTCAAGAAGTAATTTCTGGTGTCTTTGTTTGTTTGATTGTTTTAAAATTTTGCTTTATTTTATTTGGTAAAATGACGAGGTTTTCCTTTCCTTGCCTTTTTCTCATTAATTCTTTCTTTTCCTTTGGACCCTTTCCTTCATTATAACCAGTGATCCATAGGCATTACCATATATTCATTTCTCAGAGTTTCTCTTAAATTTTATTTGAGAGATGAAGAAGCATAAAGAACAAGATCTTGCTTTTCACCAGCACAGAAGTATATTTCCAGTTTGTTTTGTCCAGATTATTTTTAGGCTCTTACTTGAGATGATTACGTTTTAAGTCAAGGCCACATTAATTGATCTATTAAAAAATTATGAGGGATTTTTTTTTTCTTCGCTCCTCCAATTAAACAACAGGTTTTCTGCACATGAAGAGATATCTGATCAAGTTGTGGTGTTTTTAGGCTGTTTTTTGTTTTGTTTTGTTTTGTTCTGTTTTTTTGTTTTTTTCCTTCAAAGCTTTTTCCATCTAATGGTGGAGTTTGGGCCCACTGCATTGGAAAAAGGATGTATATTTGGGATGGTGTTTGACAGCAGGAGTGAATGCAGACACCAGAACAATTATATTACAGTCCCGTAGGGAACGCCAGCACCAAATTTAACCAGACTGATGGGGCACTGTCTAGACGGTCCCTTTTGTGTATCATCTGTTTTTTCCCTGCTTTATTGTCCAGCTTGAATATATGACTGGAACCTGCACATGGAGCCCAAACACAGCCATTCCTGTAGCCACACTTTGCTGTAAAATGTAAAAAACAACCATACACACACATACAAAAGTCTGAGCCAAATGCATTCTGCAACCATATCCATATAAGAACAGTTATAAAGCATAAAAGCAAACAAAACTCTGCTATTGCACCAAGTGTGCAGACATGTGCACATACGTAGGCAGGCAGACATATGGTTTCAGATAACCGTTCCATAATTAAAACAGTAGAATTCTTAATTAAAAACTCTCGGTACAACCATCACTTGAGATCACTGGTGGGTGCTCTGGAAATGCTGTCTGGGGCTTGGCTGGAGCGGGGGCCGCTTTGGGGCAGCGCTGTTTTGCAGCAGGGATGGAGATGAGGGCAGAAATGCTGCTGCCTTTTCATTTGCACCACCTCCTCCCCAGAGGAGGAAGAAAACAAACAAAACAAGCAGGTATTGTGAAGAGGCAATTAGGAACTACAGCACATGTAAATTACAACCTTTCATTTTTGAAAAGGGCAAGGGACGATAAGAAGGAATATATATTAAATGTTTACACTGCAATTAGTGGTGCAGACTGCTCCAGTTCTTCCCTTTTGAAGATGGTGCTGTTCTGGGTTCAGCTTCTCTTGAAGACCTGCAGGACTTCGGGCTGTCTCTTCTGTAAAGGAAGAAACATCAGAAGCCTACAGGAAATAAATTGCTGCACAACTTGGCAGCGCAGTTACCACACACCTCATCACTGTGTTACAGCGGACTTTTTGGCACTAACAACGCAAAGTCATCCGATGCAGAAAAGGCTAAGACAATTTAAAAGCGAAGGAAGAGACCCTCGTGATCAACTGCAATGAAGAAGTTTCAGGAATTGCACCATGCACAGTCTATGAAAAAATCTGTGGAATGTTCCTGTGTCTGCACATCCATCATCTGAGCAGGGCACACTGCGGGCAGTGCTCCCTGAGACACATTTTTTGTGGGCCTGGCAAGATGCCTGCTGCCCGTCACAATAATGGTTCATTTTCCGCTCTTCTGAACTCTGTGATCCTTTTACTTATTATTTTGCTTATTTTTAAATAGGGAGCTCTCTGGAAAATATAATTTTCTTTCTTCTGATCACAACGAGACATGGTAATAGTGGGCTTCTCATAGGCATGCTTGACTGCAGACTTCCTGTGGTCCTTCTGCCCTTATGCATACCACCCAATCTTGGAGCACACCCAAAGCTTGCAGATTTGCTCTACAGAATGACGGTGCTTAAGCTGATGGGCAAAGCTGTAATGTAGCATGGAGGTTCAGATGTGATTATAGCTGAGAGTGTCATGTGGTGAGAAAAGCCCAGAAATTAAAAAATACCAGAAATTAAAGGTGCAAAAAAACACCTGCACATGGCTACATGTAGTATTCCTGACTGTGGATAAAGGAATGCTTTGAGTTGGGAAAGACCTCAAAGCCCATACAGATCCAATGCCCTGTGTACAGGGACACCTCCCACAGGAACATGAGAAGGAGCTGCACGATATCAATCCATTGATATCTGAGTCGTGATGATGGCCAGAGCTTGCTCACCACCACAGCAATGTGTAAATACACAAACACAGTGAAGGCCCCTTGCCTAAGGAGGAGGAGTATGTCCCCTACTTGCCTGGCCAGGAGCCTGCTTGGCTCCCCACTTCCCAGCAGCAGTGACCTCCTCATTCTGCCTCATAAAATAATCCTTTCAAACCAGCACTGATAACGGTCAGTTGTTTTTTTTTTTTAAATTATTTTTTATATTTATTTAATCAGGCTGAACCTCAAGTCTGTCCTAATTCTGTTTTTCCAATCAGTCTGTTTGTTTAAGTGAGAAGACAACAATTCAAATCAGTTTCTTGCAATCTTTGGTTATTTATAGATAAAATGATTTACATGTTTGTGAGCTCTCTGCTGAGGGAACTGTACTACCGAAGGCTTTTCTTTGGGGAATACAGCACCATTTAGGTTTATTTTCTTGTTTTCCACATCATGTTCTGATTTTCTGCAGGAAATAACTCATTCTCTCTGTCTCTTTCCGTTTCCTTAAGATAAAATACCCAGTTTTGGCAATGTTTATTTAAGAAAGTAATGTAGTTAATCAATTTTCTTACTTGGAAGTAGGATTTAATTTTTGTTTAGAGCCCACATACTGAAATCACCTGCTTTCCCCCCCTATGATGAAAGGAACACAGATTTTTACTAAAAAGTCCTGAAGAATTTTTAATCCACGTGCAATAGCAAATTCTGCAGCCTGGAAACCAAGGACCATTCTGTTACAGGTGGATGTTAAAGATTCGCTTAGTAATTCCCTGTTTAATAAATGGTCACTGCGCACAGTGTGTTGTCTGCAGTCTTCTCTGCAAAGGGATATTTCCCCATTTGTGCCTGTGATGGTGTTTAAGTCTTGTTAGTGTTACGTATGAAATACATTCATTAACAGGAATTAATAGTGAATATTTGAATATGCATATATCCAAAATAAAAGAGAAAATTCAGTGACAGTCAGTTAGTCAGAAATAATTGCAGCTGTCAGATTTCCTAAATATGTTGTGTGCAAATGATGGTACTGCTCTAATTTCATGGGAGTGAGAAGGATGTTTTGCACACATACACACGCAATTTAAATATGCTTTTGCACTTTTTATTCTTCAATTTACTGTGAAAAATGTTAAAAGAAAAATGTTTCTCAGTTATATGTGATAAGGAGTAATCATTACTTCATCAAACTATTAAGCCCACAGAACCAGGCAGACAGTTCAGACTGAGGCCATGGGTGAGATGCTCATGCCCCAGCCCTGAACTGTTTGAACATCACTGGGGTGAGATTTGCCAAGTCCAACCTCTTAAAAAGTGACCCAGCCACCATGAGTTTTGGGGACAGCGTGGGACACAGACAGGAGTCACAACAGTCAGGGCACACTGAGAAGTATTTGTTTAAACTGCCTATTAATACCAACCCTAAAACAGAAGGTGACCTCTCACTGCCTAGCGCAAGAGCTGGCAGATAAAATACATGCTAAAAAAACAAAGCCAAAACATATACAGAAACACCTTAGGCATTAATTTAAAGTGCCCCTATGATCGTCTAACATTCCATCTAACTACAGATCCATCTCCTTCAGGACTTGATGGAAAACCTTCAATACTTCCCCACATTAAAATTCCCTCAGGTGTGACTGATGTCTGAGTGTTTCAGCTGCACATAACCCTCTGTTTGTTTCAGAGAAGGGATTTCACCTCTGGCTTTTAAACTTTCCACATATCTGAAGATGTAATCATTCCAGTGTCTGATACCTTAATGGAGAATGAATGTGGGAGTTTTGTGTCCATACAAAAGGGATTTCCAGTGGGGATCCGTCAACCACTTCTAGCCCTAAAAAATCCCACGGTAAGACAGGCCAGAAAAGTTTGTAACCACAAAAGTTATTTTTCTTACTCCTTGAGGGCTTTTTTTTCTTTCTAAGCCTTCTGTATTTTCACTGATAATTAGTTAGGCAACTTGGAATTTTTTAATGTTATTTCATCCACTTTTTTTCAATGTCTCAGACAACTGCAAGAAAGGCCTTATATACATATTGAGGATGATTTTTAAAAAATTCATAAAGGCTGACACAAAAACAGAGTTGTCTGAGATGTGATTGAACTTCAGGGTGTCTTCAGAGTTGGAGGAGCGTTTGTCTTTCACAGATACAAGTCTCTGTCTTCTCTTACATGTGCCTGAACATTTACGTATTCACATCGGCACTGAATATACTCATTGGAAAATACCTGATGGAGATAAATAGAGTATGAAGAAATAGAAGACAAAAGTGATTTTCCAGCCTCGCTGGTGTCCACTGAATATGTTAAGGAAGCAACGGTTCCCCTCTGGTTTTAGGAGTGGAAGACATCCTTCCTTCAGATAACAACCCCTCTCAAGCTCAATAATTTGCACTCAGATAGAATCTTTTCCATGATTTTCATTTTTAAGATTTGCTGAAAATTTAGAGAAGCTGCAATTTCAAGTGCACAGATAGTGCATTTTCCAAAAATATGTGATTTGCGCACCATACTTCAGCAACTACTCAAGCAGACAGAAAGCTCCAGTTCTGTGTGTGAGGAAACACACACAATGCCCACCACCACCACCACCATTATTGTAATAGTTGCAATCCAGGTAATGGTTCAGTGGAGACGCTGGAATAACACATCTGCCCAACATCCTTGGTGTCGGAGGCCAGTCTGCCTGGGCATCAGTGCTATGCTCTCTGTGGATAGGTGCTTCTTCTTGTGAGCAGGTCCACTGCAGCACAGGCTTGCAATGTCCATCTGGCTGTCTGCAGCTCTGTCTCTGTGACTCTCAATTTCTTGCAGAGGGTGTATAATATAGCCTCTCTATTTGCAAGGGCTGCTCTGAAAGCAGTGCCTCCTAGCAGGCTGTGTTGGCCCATGCTGGCAGAGGCAATAAGACAGTAGACGTTGAATGTTCACACCAATAAATATTCCATTAAACATTGTTTCCATGTGACAGATAGCAGCAGAGGGGCAATCTGATAAAATGGTGTCTGATATGGAAGTGTTTATGGAGCTAAGGTGTGTCACTGGATTCCCTCCTGCGGAAAAAAATGGAACCCATTGGTATTCATCGACACTTGGTGACCCTTTATGGAGACCAAGCAGTGGATATGAGCACACTGAGGTGGTGGGTGCTGCATTTCTTGAATTTTCTTGATCAAATGGTGTTACTGTGCTCTTTGTATCTATTGTAGCTTCCATTTGCATACATAGGAGGCATTACTTTTGGAGCAACCTATGTAAGCTATTACACTCTCACACTTTTGTCTATTTGCTAAAAATACTTTAGTTAGACTGTTTGGTGTTTCCTTGTGCTACTGTGTGCTCATTCGGAGAGATCCCTGTTTTGGATAATAACATTTCTGTGGAGCAGGAACATGGAACAGGGGACAGGTAAATACAGCACACTTCAAGCAGCACTCTGAAGGAGAAGCTTTAACCTTGTGATGACAGTCTTTCACAATGCCTGAGTAGGCAGGACTATCATGATTAATGGTAACTGCACCATTGTTGCTGCTTTTATCTCTAGTTACTCTGTGTGAGACTGCATGGAAGAAGACATTGCACCCATCCAATGTGCTTATGGGCTGCAGTGGTCTCACTCAGATTTAGAGTGTTCGGCCTAAGGCAGATCCATTTGGAACTCCGGATTCACTTATCTCTCCTCAGAAATAAAATAAAACCTTAGGGAGGACTCAAGAATCTCCCAGAAAGGAGATACTCAGCAGGAGCATTGAATGCATAGTAGAGAGGGGAATAAAAGTATAGTGAAGAGCTGTGAAATTGGCCAATGGAACTGCAAGGTGTCATGGATGTTGTCCTTGCTGCTCCCTGCCCCTTTTTAACCAGTGGGACTTACTGCTTTAATTAGACAGTCAATTTTGCAGAGGCAGGGAACATTCTCATCTTTGTGCATATGCCACAAGAGCCAGCCTTGAACCTCCCTACAGCCTCTGAGCACCACATTCCATACAGAGAGAGCTTTCTGTTTGTAGGACTGCATCTCTGCTGCTGCTGCTGCTCCTGCTTCTTCTTCTCCTTCTTCCCCTTCTGCCTCTTCTTCATCATCTTCTTTTATTTTCTCAAACTTAGAATTCCCAGGCAGGACATTTCACTGATTTAGAAACTTTAATCCTGAGGCCAGGTTGCAGTTATAGGACCCACTGTAGGTGCAGAAATCAGACCTGCTGTGACATGGTGGTATGTTCTCATACAGGTGTAATTAATGACATAATTAATTTGGAAATATTTATAGCTGGGCTAGTTTCTTTTGAGCTCTCCCTCATGTTCCTGGATCTGTCCAGAGGCTGACCAGACGAAACTTTGAGCTGTGTTTTACCATTTGATATCTGGGCTAAGTTGAACAGAAACAGGTTGATGTATGGTAGTTTTGATTTATTTTAAAGCAGGTCTGGAATTAGTTTGAGCTTGTCACTGCCTAGGCAGGGAAAATAAACATTAAATAGAAACGTTGATCACATTTGCATTTGCACCATTGACTGTGTTTACCTGAATTATCATCCTGCAGCAGACACCTCTGTTTTGCTTTGATCTTGCACCACTGAAGGTATTTTACAAGAAGAAGTCATTTAAAAAACCTACACAATTATGACAGTTTGTGCAATGCTCATTGAGTAACATAAGGTGCAGGGCTTTTCATCTTAATTTTGATGTGCTGTGGTGTAGAATTAAAAAAATAATGAAGTGTTTTAAGGAATCCCTAGATTCCCCCCTCTTCCCCCCACCTCCCCGACCCAGTACAGCAGCAGAGTTGTGTACCTACAGAAACAGACTTGATTTCCCTCACAGTGGGAAGATGTGTAGGTTGATTAGATACCAAGTAACGAAACAATGGTGTTGTTGAGTTAATTGGTGTAAAACATTTCATGGAGCTTGTTATTCTTCAAATTATGTTTGTGTGTAGCTCCAAAGTACGGCTGCTGCCTCCAAGCCTGAAATGCCTCTGACTTAACAGCTTTCTCACTTACACTCTGTAATTGCCATGCTGTGAGAAAAAGGGGGAAGCTGGCCTTTTGTATGAAGGTAAATGGGCCTGAGGAAGAAGTCCTACTAGCAACACTGAAGTCTGAAAATGTCAACAAATTGAAAATTGCAGTTAATTAACTAATTGCTCAATTTATTGGGTAACTCACACATATTTTCCTTTCCTGTTATGAAGTATTACATGTTAAATAGTCATATACGTATAATTTTTAGTATGCATTAGTAATGAAGACATTCCCATTCTCCACCATCAGGTCCTGATATCACCATGGAAATCATGATCTCCGACTCACCTAAAGTCAATCAAACACTGAATTACTGGAGAGAAGGAGACTGGTGTTTATGATACAACACCTCCACCAGATGTGCAGCTAAATCGCTAAGGATAGAGTTTGCCCCATGACTGGTATGCATCTCACAACCCTGTAACTGCAAAAGTTTTATCACTTTGCAATGCACAGTGCTTTATGGATGGCTTTTACATTTGCAGCCCCTCAGATGCCACCTGCCATTGGTTTCTCTGAGCTCCTCTTTACAGCCAGCAGTGAGATTTCTGCTCTTAAGGAAGCAAGGACAGCACACTGCTGTTTCCAAAATGAGGAATCTCTGTGCCAATGCGCACAGGCCACCCAAGAGAGACATCCCTCCTTGAGTGCTTCCTCACACCCACATAAAGCCCACGTTTGTTACATGGTGGGAGTGGATTTTTCTGCTCTATTCCAAGTAAAAGGATGAACGTTCTATTTCTTTCCCAAAAGACTGCATTGTGTGCAACTACAATAACACATCTGCTCATAAAATGGGCATGCAAGACTCTGCTGTGAAGAATCAAGGTTGTGGGCATTTGTTCACAGAGACTGGTAATATACTGCTTGCTATCATCTGACAGATTGCTAATAAAGCACAGCTGCTTTATGTGTTCATGGTTCCTTCAGCTATTCTCCACAATGGAACGGGAGATGCAGCACGTAGAGGCATAAGTGTTTCCCATTTGTTTGCTTCCAGTAGGGAAAAAAAAAAAAAAAAAAGCCTCAGATGATTATTTTAGAGATAAGCCTTACAACTAACAGTGAATATTCCCATAATGGTTGATGACAGTTTCATACAGGGCTCTGTGTGCAAATGAACAGTTTTGTTCCTTAAAGCCTTTAATGCTGTATATTTGAAAAAAAAAAAAAAAAAAAAAAAAAAAGAAACTTCAACATGGAAAAGATCTTCTATGTATGGACATTCACAGCATCATTCAGGCAATAATTTATAAAAATGATAAAAGAAGTAATTCTGTCATTTTGTGAAAATCAGATTGGTACGTTGTTTCGCTCATTACATTTTAAAAATTAGTATGGACAAACCAGACAGAATTTTGTTCCTCACCTCTGTTTGAGCTACCTCCTTTGAAGTCATTAAGGTAATCCCTTACTGGTGAGCACTGTCTAAATAACTTGTTAAAGAATAAATTCTTCGTTAAGTTCTATGTAGAAAACATAAATGATGGCAAAAGAGATACCTCTTCCATGGATGAGATACTTTAAATAATCCTGTTCTTTATAGATCAGTGATGATCAAGGTAATGGCTTAGCTACTTTTCTTTTCTATTGAATAAACAGCACTTGTAAAAAGATCTGGATCACAGAACCACAGAATTGCAGGTGTTGGAATGGACCTCAAGAGATCATCGAGTCCAACTCCCTGCTAAAGCAGGTTCCCTAGAATGGGTCGCACAGGTAGGCATCCAGATGGCTCTTGAATATCTTCATAGAATGAAATGCCACAATCTCTCTGGGCAATTTGTTTAAATGTTCCATCACCCTTAACAGAAAGAAGTTCTTCTGCATGTTTGTACGCTACTTCTTATGTTTTAGTTTTAGGCCATCCTCCTTGTCCTACCACTATGCACCACCAAGAAGAGCCTGGCCTCATCCATTTGCCTTCCACCTCCCTTTAGATATTTATAAACATTTATTAGATCTCTTCTCAGTTTTCTTTTCCACGAGCTGAACAGACCCAGGTTACTCAGCCTTTCATCATACAGGAGATGCACCGGGCCCTTAATCATTTTTTTTATCCCTCCATTGGACTCCATCTAGGAGATCCCGGTCTTTTTTGAACTGGAGTGCCCAGAACTGGACTTAGTATCCTAAATGTGTCCTCATCAGGGCAGAGTACGTGGGAAGCCCTTGACCTTCTGGCCATGCTTCTTTTAATGCACCCAGGATACCACTGGTCTTCTTGGGCACAAGGGCACTTTTCCTGGCTCATGGCCAACCTGCTGTCCACTAGAATACCCAGGTCCTTCTCTAGACAGCACTTCTCCAGCAGGTCATCCCACAACCTGTACTAGTGCATGTGTTTTTTCTTCCCTAGGTTTCAGACTCTACACTCAGTCTGTTGGAACTCATCAGGTTCCTCTCTGCCTAGGTCTCAACCAGATATGGCACCAGAATGGCGGCAAAGCCTTCTGGTGTGTCAGCCACTCCTCTCAGCTTTGTATCATCAGCAAACTTGTTGAGGGTGGGCCCTATTCCTTTATCCAGGTCACTGACAAAGATGTTGAACAAGACTGATCTCAGCACTGACTTCTGGGGAACACTAGTAGCTATAGGCCTTCAGAAGGCATTCAGAATCTCCACCTTCTCAGGCTCTCCTCCTATTTAGGCATCCATCGCATCTGTAGGGAGCTCACATTTTCCCAAGTCTTCCTTTTACTGTTGACATACTCAAAAAAACCCTTTCTTCTTTTCCTTTACCTCCTTCACAAAGTTTAATTCCAAGATGGCCTTAGCCTTCCTTACATTCCTATACTCTTCCCAGATGGACAGGCCCTTTTCCCACATTTCATGGACCTTCTTTCTTTTTAGTTTATCCAGGAGTTATTTGCTCATCCACAAAGTCCTCTTGCCACCTTTTCCTGATTTCTTACTGCACAGATCTTGAGCTCTGAAGAAGTGGAGTGCATGTTCCCTTATCTCACCTCAGCACCCTTATCTTCTAACACCCTAGTCCATGGGATACTGCCATGTAAGTCTTTGAAAAGGTCTTCAAAGTGCTTTAGATTTGAAGTCTATATAATAAGGGATTGTATGCTGATATGCAAGACTAGGGTTTTTTTTAGGGTTTTTTTTTTTTTTTTTT
>PPHD01008213.1:0-22028 GCA_002909625.1 Bambusicola thoracicus | reverse complement strand
GGAGGCCAGGATGTGCTTATAGGCAATGGTGTTACGATATCATGGTGTCATGATGGACATTTTTGCTGAATAACTTTAACAAAAATCTAAAAAAATAAAAAGTGAATATTTTTTCATAAATTCTGATCATGAACAGCACTGAGCAGCACAGGAGGAAAATCTTTTTGCTAACTAAGGGGGCTGAGGATGCTCAGTAACACCAGTGAGCCTGAAGACAAACATCAGAAACAGAAAAACCTTCTGAGCCATAGCAAATCCCAAGCTGAGGGACCCGTAAGGATCACTGGAGTGCTGCTCACTGTAAATGCTTGAGCAGGCCAACGATGCCAGGAAGATGTTTTAGAAAGCTTCTCATTTAGGGCTGCTTTCAAAGCTGCGGGTGCAGCTGGCTGACATGCAGACACAGACAGGCAGAAACTTCAGCTTACATGGTTATACACGCATTCCAACACATCCAACTGGCTCAAGTATTTTTTTTCTGACCATCCCACTGTCATAACGAGACCCCATAAGTGCTTTCTGCACAGCGCTGACCTCCGTGTCCCAGCAGCACCAAAGGCCGTGGAATCCACCCAGGCAAAATGGATCGCAGCAAAAGGAGCAAAAGACAGACAGCGTTTTTTGTTGTCAGATCATTTTTGCATCCATCCGGCAGCACATATAAATCCAGCATTCATTACTGTGTTTGCAGTTGGTCTTTACAGGATCGATTCTGTGCCCAGTTCCAAACCTGCTTTTTCTTCCCCTGTTTTTTTAATTGATCCAGACCACTTTTTGCACAGACCCTCCAGATATGCAGTATATGAACTTTTCCTCCCACCTTTTACTTCTAGCACCAGATCTGGAAAACTCGTTTCAGAAACTTTTCTTTGGAATTTGGAGTTCTGTGCATTCCTTAAAAGCCTGCCAAGGATATTCAAGCAAAGGAAGTGTGCATTACTGGTATCTATCTCTGGTATTGCCTAAAGCCTACCTTTTTCTTCTGTTATACCTCAATTCCCATGCTTTCCTTGTTACCTTCACTGAATAAGTGTGCCTACTGAAACCTGTAAACAAGCAGGAAAAATGTGTGGATTTTTATCACTTTGGTTCCCCTATAAATCTGCAGTTGTATCTGTTTCAAAACAACTGAGGCAGAGAAACATGGAAAAGCTCAGCTGTGAAGATATGGAGACTCTGGCTGCAGTTCATTCAGTTTCACAGGGTTCATCACAACAGTCCTTGGCTCTCCTCTCTTCTGTTTTCCTCTCCGCTAATGGACACTTTACTATTCAATTAGTGCCGCATGATCCAAATCCCATCAAAGTCAATAAAACTCTTTTCATTTATGTTAATGGGCTTTGGACCAATTCCTGAATTAGAACCAGAATCAAATAAGAACACCCTTAAGGAAAAGATACGCTGAGCATTCACTTTAAAGCACAACCTCAAAACCTTCCTTCCAAAGGTTTTTACTTGTTTCAAAGAAAATTTCATTATTGGCCAACTCATAAAAACAGCTGGACAGACCTCATTTCCCAGTCTGATTAAAGTGTGAAAACAAATCTCAATGCAGGCTCTGCTTCCCCTTGAAAAACCTTCCCATGATGAGGGCAGCAAACTTGACCCTGAGGTTACACCCTCCTGAAGCTGTTCCTGCATTGCACAGGTCTGGAAGGCCTCCACCCCGCTGGAAGATGGATTTGGCAATACAGCCACCTTCAGAAGGTCCTGCCCCCAGACACTTGTTATTTCCCTGGCCCTGCCACTCAGTACAGCTCAGTTGTGCCAGCACTGCTATCTGCCGGGCTGGGGTAAAGGAAACATCACCCATGTGATTAACTCGGGAAGGCTATTTAGCTAAGCAACATCCAAACCCAACCAAGAGGATTAAGACAGCTGATGCTCTACGCAGTGGAACAGTCACCGTTACATACAACAGAGTTGATTTTCTATCACCACTTCAACCAAATTAGCAAGAGAGAGCACCAGCTACTGCTATAACCCAGAGCAGGGAGGAGGTTTCCTGCTCTGAGGCCGTAGCCTGGTTGCTGCAGGAATTAATGAACTGCACAACAGGCAAAACTATGTTATATAAACAGGGACATTAAGCCTTCTTCTGATACTTTTGGTCCACTTTGGCAATGCCAGCTGAGCTGTACAACGCCACTGTATCACTTCTCACAGAGCAGCCTGTTTTAATTGACTAGCACATTAAACATTAAAGCAGTTTGCAAAGTTTGACCACAGAAATCATATTCAGAAGTCATATCAATCTAGTGCTGACTCCACTGCAGGGTCACGGAATACTTCTTTACATTTCTCAAAGTCCAAATAAAAGAAACTAATTCCTGTTGTCGATTTGGGCGGGGTGTTATTTCACACCAGCCCAGGCTGGCAGCACAACAGACCTGGAGACGACTTCCCTGAGAGCAGCGTTGGCAGAATGCTAACGGAGATGAGGATGAGTGGTGCTGCAGTCCCTCTCAGCTGTGGCCACGACTCCTTCCCATGGAATCAATCAGTGCAGCCCTGGAGGGGACAGTCCTGCAGTACGGCAGGCACAGCACTGACACCAACACGTGGCTCCAGAGCTCTGCTTCCACCTCCCTGCATTCACCCTGAGCCATCACATGAACCTGATGGTCAGACGCACCAAGTTCAGTTTGCTCTTGAGTATAGTAATTGTTCCAGCCTTGTCCTGCAGACACAAATGGGATAAATGAGGCCATGGCTTGTTGCTTCGTTCTCCCTCCCTTGTTGGAGGGGAATATTTGTTGAACAAGGATTTTGTTGTAAGTACGCAAAAAATAGCACTGTTTTCTGCCCATTCCTGCAGCACAGGCTCCTCATGAGCTATTATCACCTCGGCACTTCAGTGCCAGGCTCAGCATCTCCCTGCTAACGCTGACCTGCTGACTCTGGCCGTGCTCCCTTTGGCCTCTGTTGTTCCCCAGCCCTCCTCACCACAGCACATGCAGGGACATGGCCTTCTTGCTGTTCTCAGTACCACACTCCTCCACTGGAACCACAGCACATTTTTCTCCACTGAAGGAAATATTTCCAGCCACAAAAGGGCGAGCAGTGCAGTGCACCAGCTCTGTACAGTCGGTGGGGAGCGAGGCTTTCAGACAATCTGTGCGGCTCTGGAATCCCAACCTTTTAGCCATGGTGGAGCACACTCACCACCCCTTGGCTGCAGTTTCAAAGATGGCCATTTGCTGCACATTCCTCTGCAGAGGAACGATCCTGAGAAGGTCCCTGGCTCCATGGAGGGGATGAAAACTCACCACAAGGAGAAAGGCTGCTTCCACACTCATGAGAAATACAAAAATTAGGGCTAGTTGAGCCACTGCAGCGTGCTGCCCGCTGGCACTGCCTTGTGCTTTCGTGTTTCAAGAAGTGCCAAAAATTATAAATAGTATATTGGATTACCCTTATGGAGTGAGTCTATTCCCAGAATGAACCGTATTGTTCTGTGGAGCTGTCCTCTGGAGCTGTGGCCAAATGCAGCAGGAACAGGAACAGAAAAATAAATCTCCTTATTGGGGACTAAGCCAGGTTCCCAGTAATATTTGAGCTATAATCAGTACCTGAGGGGTCTGAACCAAAGGGAGCTGCCTGCCCACTTTTGTCTCTCTGCCTTGATCCCACTGCCACCACTTTATGAGGCTGGGAAGCACGGGTAGAGCCTCCTCACACAGATGCTAAGGAAACTGATGGAAAGCAGTTACTGAGCACCAGCAGGGCTGTATCAAACTTCAGGCAGCCTGCACCCTTCCTATGAGCAAAGCCAGCAATGATGAGGCTTGCCTCACCGTTAAGACAGAACACCCATGGAGATACTCACTGGGTGGCTCCCAAAAAGACCCTTAAGTTTAACAGGACTTAATTTAGTTCCTTCTGAGAAGGCCGGACAAAAGGCCAGCAAGGCATCGCTGAGCCAAATGGGATGCACTATGACAAGATGCTCCACATGTGTTTCCTTCACTGTGTTCTGCTCCCTCAGGGCATTGCAGCATCACAGCAAAGCTGTAAGGTCACCTTCTGTTAATTAGAAATAGTCAAAAGTGCAGCTCCACCATGGTTCTCAATGCAATCTCAAAGCCTCTCTAAGTGAACATTTTGACAAAGTGTTCCAGCACTTTCTCATCCATGTTGCCCTCCTTGAGTGCTAACAACTCCATAAGACAGCCTGCGAGAGAGTAGAACTGCCTCGCAGGAGGCATGGGGTCAGTCTGTGTTCAGTATTCTTTCCAAGGATGCTTTAAAGCATCTCACAATTGGTCACCAATAGCCCGTAACTCACTAAGCATCCTCAATATATGAGATTCTGTCTCTTTTAATTAAGAATGTGATGTCCTAACAGAAAATCAAAACTTTGGGATTTAGAAGACTCCTTGCAAATGTCGGTGTTATATGAAGTCAAAGCAATGGAATTCATGGCGCAGAAGAGATAAAAAGAGGATTAAATTTGACCTGATAGGTCTCTAATATTAGTGACAAATGATCTGAATATAAACAACTTTAAAACAAGAAGAGCAAAATACCAACAGTTTCCCACAGTGTGATAGCTAGGACATACCATAGAACTTGCAAGCAGTGATTTGATATTTCAGAATTACATCCTTGGGTTAAAGATGATGCAGAGTCCATTCTGCAAGTGCACTATAAAAAGGTTACCTCAGCACAGACATTTCTTAACTCCACAGGTTAAAGCAAACACCTCTTTCCGAAGGAACACAACATTGCCAGAAGCAGCTAAACCCTTCAAAGACCCAACTAGATTCGTCATGGATGAATTTCACGTTAACACCACATTTATTCAACAGCCAGTGGTGCTGTGATTTCTACAGGCTTACACAAAAACATCACCAAAATTACAGCAGCATGGTAATTCAGAGCCAGGAAGCCATTAGGCCTTCAGTGAGCCCAAACATCTGTGTAAGAACCCCCAGCACTTGCAGCTGAGCCTTTAACCCATCTGCCCTTCATGAGCAAGGACTCTGAGAGCCCTCAGGATCACTGCTCTCTTCTCCCAATGCACTTTTGCTATTTCCAGGTATGTGAGCAAACCCCTTACCAAATCTCATTTTAATAGCGCCTATGCAGTCTGATTCTGTTCATCCTTCTGCTTCTCAGGAAGGAGTGTATCTCTTTACAAACCATGATAGCCTGTAATTCAGGCTGTCGGAGGAGGGCATGTCACCAAGGGAGTGTGAAAACATCTAATTACATAAGGCCAGGTCCTCAGCTAATGCAAACTGACAGAGCTCCCAGAAGCCCATGCAGAAACGATGCCATGTATTAGCAAAGGTCTGGCTCGATATAATTGAATAGACCTAATGTCTGATTTCCACACCTACTGACAGACTGTTGGACTCCAGACCTTCGGGATCTCAAAGAGGACACCTGGGAGCTGGAAGAAGATTGCATCAAAGAAAGCAAACTCCTGTTTGGCTGGACACAAGTTTAGGATCAGCTATTCCCAAGCTACCAGATCAGCCTGTTGAACAGATTTGCAGTTGGAGTTTTTCTCATGTTGTTTTCTCACATAATTTGGGTATTTTGGATTGAAGGGCTGGGTTTGGTATTTGAGGAGTTTTCTATGAGAGCTGCTAGTGTTAGTGAGGTCAGAGCTAACCTCAGGCAGGGACGGGAAGCTCCGTGCTTCCCTTCAGCCCTACCCATGGAATGTCCTCTCCACATGGCTTCCCTCAGGATAGCTCCAGCTCTGTGGGAGCAAAGAGGGGCAGATGAAGAAAGCAGGAAAATCTTCCTTGTTCCTAGCTCCATCCTCATAGAAGAAAGAGGCAGAAGAGCTGTCAGAATAAGCCTTCAATTTCAAGGCAGCTGCAACTGTATTATCCACCTGGAATGGGAAGAGGAGGGTTTCATCTGGTCCCTCTGCCTCACTTAATGCATCACCTCTACTGTGGCAGGGATGTGGTATGAGGCAGAAGGAAAGAAACTTTAGCAGAGTTATTTCAGTTATAGGAGCATGCAGTTCTGCCCTGTTTTATCCAGCATGTGGGATATAAACAGCAATGGAAGAGCTGCATTTGAGCACCTTGCCCTCAACCCCCTTGCCACCACCACACCAGGGGACAGAGAACAAAGTGAAAGACAAGGCTATGGTCTGATTTTGCCCCCAAATGAATGTCCCCTTGCTAATCAATCTGCCCAGGCAGATCCAAATGAAGCCAGTGAAATCAAAGTGACTTCAGCAGCTTTGGAACAAGTCCAGATATCAGCTGCTTGCAATGGGACCTTCCAGTCCTTTATGCAAAATGATGATGGACCATGATGTAAAAATTGACATGGATCTATTTTTACTGTGCAATTTTCTGCTTAGAGAAATGCAAGATTATACTGTATTTTCATAGGTCTGGCACTTCTACTGTGACTTACAGGACATATGTAATTATTGTTGGCCTTAACTGGACTGCAGTGAACTACCTATTAATTTTAGTGTAGTTTATTTATAAATCCTACAAAGGAATGTCAGTGAATGCAAAACATCATACACGTTCTCTTTTCTTTCTTTGCTTGTCCATTAATTACTCAGCTGGAGTTTCATATTTCTCAAAATGGTAAATCATCCTTTGATTAATCCCATTTTCACACTTACTGCTTATGGCAGCCCTAATGTGCCTTAACTTTTGCAAACATTTAGTGCTGACAGACACTGCTAGTCCTTATTTAGTTATTCAGCACTTTGGTTTACTGATGAATGCTGGATCTGCCATTTTCACAGTGAAACCTAACACTATTAGGAAACTCTGAGTTCAAGCTTTATTAGAAACCTGAAAACAATCCAAATGCATCCCTACAACTTCTTCATCCTTAAGCGCTTTATTTAGTTTGAACTGAAGGGGCATAAAATGTGTGCTTCTGGGTGTTTGGGGATGTTTTGACTTTACAGCAGGATTGTGACTTAGGTTAGATTCACCATGCACTACAGAGAGGTATTTTGAAAAGCTTCAAGGCCATATTTTTATCTACCTCTTACTTTGCGTAAGAAAATATTTCGGCATTTTCAGCCTCACAAGCAGCACAGGCTGCCAGCTTCCAATAGAGCTCGTGTCACGTGAGGGAGAGTTGGCACATGAAAGACTCTTGGCCCAGCTCAGCTGTCTTCATCATCAGGTAGTGATTTATTTCTCAGAGACTGTTTTTTAAATACATTCTGGTTTGCAGAATGCTTTCCAAACAGCATCTTTCACATTCCTTCCACAGCTCCTCTGCTCGGGGAAAGAAAAGCCCAGCAGTTTTAACACTCCGAAGGATCAAGAACTTTATTCTTCTGCATATGAGTTGGTCGATCGTGATTTACCCAAAAATCATGCTTTAAACAAATAAAACCACTATTAAAACAGTAACCACAGCCTGTGCTGCCACCTATCCTTAATCTCGGCGTTTTCTTCAGACTTTTTCTCCTTCAGAGCTCCAGGCTCTGCCCCGCTTCAGGTCTCCCCTGCAGCTGATGAAGGCTGCAGACACCGCTCCTCGCAGCAGAGGTGCACACACGTGGCCCTGGCGGGGCACACAGCGTGCCTTTGCTTGGGGCAGGACTGCCTGTTAGCTCTGTTTTATGCACATGGGTGAAAGAGTAGCAAGATTAGCAAGTCTTTTGGCTCAAGTCAATGCTTTCCCCTCTTCTATTCTAAATTCTGTCATTTTTCTGTATTTTTTTAAAACATCAGTGGGTTATTGTTATGTTTAGCTCTTGAAATACTTTGACTCACGAGAAAACAGGCCTTTCCTTTCCTGTTGAATTCGACATAATACTTTGACTTTCTCCATTCTATACTGAGGACAGTATTCACTGCATGACGCCAGAAAGCCTATATTCATCTACACCACGTGAAGCAGAAACTCCTATGAGTTTAATGTGTCAATGGAGCACTGACCCTGGAGCCTCTGTCCTTCTGGGCATGCCTTGTCTACCAGGATACCAATACTGAGTCTTTCTCGTAACAGCATTAGTAGGTTTCATGCTTAATTTCAGTAGGAATGGATTGTCATCTCTCCTCTGAGGTCTACTGTATTATAGGTTAAATGCTGGAAAAAAATGATCTGACTATGCAATGAAAATCAAACACAGAGCTGAAACTACAGGAAAAGTTAAAGGGAATGACAGGAGGAATGGGGTTAAAGTGGCTTTATTCATAGCTCACCACAGTAATGGAACAAATGATAATGCTGTACTTTCAATGTGTAAGATTCAGAAAGTACCACTGACCCTGAGCAGATTCAACCTTTGAGTTGTCCATGGAGAGATGTACACATGAAGAATTATTATTCGTTTATTTTGAAGAAAGAGGTGACAAACACAGCAAAAATCAAAAGGAAAAAAAAAAACTGTACAATTTTACATAAACTAAGATAGTAAGAAAGAATACAGATGCGAAGCAAATGCTGACCAACAGTGACATACCTAGAGCGCTAAGAATACACCCAGGCTGATTTTCAGTGGCCTGGTGGGTTCTGAGACTTCAAGAAATACAATTGATTTTCCTGTCTTTTC
Organism: Bambusicola thoracicus; assembly: GCA_002909625.1. Classification (NCBI taxonomy): domain Eukaryota; kingdom Metazoa; phylum Chordata; class Aves; order Galliformes; family Phasianidae; genus Bambusicola; species Bambusicola thoracicus. The sequence goes on along the minus strand of PPHD01008213.1, from coordinate 13,519 downwards.
CTTGAGAAAAACTCTTCCTTAAAGCACTTGTTTTAAACAGAAAACAGGCCCTCAGATGAAAAAGTTTAAAAAACAATGGTGAAATTCACATTTGTGACTCCAAAAACTCCAGGTCTGAGGAAAGCACCCCACATTCTGAGATCTGGGAACAACTCAGACGATCTATAGTGGAGACTGGGACATAGGAATAAGGAAGCAACACCCTCTTCAGCACTTGAGGAGGATGCTCTTCTTTTCAATGTTACCGTTTAATGGAACAGTGCTGAAAATAGCATGTGAAATGTAGGCCTTTCACTTCACAGACTATTAAAACTGGAACCTGCTGTGTCAAAAGTCTGCAAATAAAGATGAATTTAAAGCACACACGCAGATAAAGGGGCTAAAGAAACAGATGTGATGTGTTAAAGAACTTACTGAAACTTTGGAAGAAGGAAAGCAATAAAAGGAGACAGCGATGTGAAAAAGAGGGCGTGCACAGCAGAGCTCTTCCCAGGGGAAAAAAAAACAGAATGCAATTTTGTGCACCTTCCTACAGGAGACCGAAGAACTGCTCCCTGATTCTCTGTTTTAATCAGACCCGGTATGAGAAATGTCCTGGCTGAATGTGCAATTAAGTAATAGCATGACCTGCTTACAAAGCAACAGCCACTGTGAATAAGCACTCAGAAATGGGTCAAATAGAACACCCGTGTGACCCGTGCAGGAGAGGTCCTGCTCCGTGCAACTGCTGGACTTCTGGTTGATCCAAATATGCACTTTCCAAAAGCAAAAGGTATATATATATTTATATCTATATCTATATAATTCACTCCAAATGTGGGAACGTCTTGCTATTGGAAGAAATCCATACCACTCGATTCACTGGAACACCTTTCCATGCCATGAAGAAGCAGGGGCAGTACTCGGTCAGCTAACAGCCTTTTTGAAGGACACACCTCTGAAAGCTGAGCAGGGACAGACTTCTCAAAACAGACATTCTGTTTATGCCAGAAAGTAATTATGTCCTTATCAAAATTAGTTACTGTATTTGGGTCTTCAGAGATGGAAAGCAGAAGGAGCTATCAGGCACATGTCGTTGGGGGCACACCGTTTAATACTCAGATTGGAAAACTAGTTCTTGTGTCGTCAAAGAGAACAGTTCAGCTGAGATACTCCCACAGAGAGGACAATCCAAGGTCAAATCAGACATAAAGAAATACCTGTGTATTATCCACAGGCCCACAGCTTGCCACAGAAATACAGGTGAGGCTGCCCAAGCATTTTCTGTCCAGATGGTGTCCGCCTCTGTGATGTCAGAAATTACTCTGCTCTCAGATAAATGTAGGTGAGGCATTCCATGCGCAGAAGATGCAAAGAAAAAAAAATAGTACTTGCTGGTGAGAGATTCTCTTCTGAAGAGAGCAAAATGAGGATAATTTACTCCAGTTAGAGGCTGAATCATAGTGTTTACATTCTCTGTGTTTCAGGCTATAACTCTTACGAGGAAAAGTCTCTGCAATTTACAAAGCAGAAAGGGCTGACTAATTAGGCTGGTGCTAGCTGGGGACATGAACCCAGTGGATGGATTATGAACTAACGTTTTTGTCTTGTGAAAATATCTGGACATTCTTGAGTATTAGGGACTAAAATAGCTCCACTGCTTTCCATCAGGTGATGCAGCTCTTTCATACAATGCGTATGAACGGCAATGTGCAGACTCTCATTCTGCTCCAAACTGACATACGTGCTTGGCTTAAGCAAGTGGAGAAGCCAAATGAATTTGGAAGACCATATGTGTTAATAGAAATCTCACTCAAATAATCTGCAGAGGCAGGAATTATTTGCATTTCTTCTGCCACTGTATCAGAGTCCTGCTTGTTGCAAAAGCAAAAGGCCCACGGGTGTTTGCCACTGCACACAAAAAGATGGCAACTTTGGTTTGATTGTTTTTTTCTTAATTTTAAGGGAAAGCTCCCAAATGAAGAGATCATCTATGCCAAACCACTGAAAATGTATGCAACACAATCACAGTATGAATGCTAAGAACTTACAGTACAAAAAGAATTAGTGGAATTATTTGCAGCAGACATCTGTTTTAGCCATCAGGTACTGGACCTGAGCAGACTTTGAAGACAATACTGTGCTACCTTGAGTTCTGCTTTTTTGCTCCATCACAAGCCAGTGAAATCCAAAAACCAGATAAAGCAGAAGCAAAACTAAATTGTAAAGCCATATGAAAGCAGGAGATGGATGTCTAAATGGAAAAATAACAGTTATATAAGCATGTTTGTCTTCCCGGTTGTATTCATTGTGAGCAGATCCTTCACCCTTTTGCCCAGATGAGTTATGGGATCTAGATAAGATGAGTTTGACCCAACATCAGCCCTGTGGGCAGTTTCAGGAAGGCATCTCTGTCTGGAAGCTGTTTAAGAATACAACCTTAAAGCTCAGTGACTTCAAAGAGCCCAAGCACATGCTCAAAGTTAAGCAGGATTATACTGAACAAGGGCAGATTTCACAATGTGTTCAAATGTCTTCAGGAGTGCGGGGAACACAGTAAGAAGGACAGGGGGAATATTATCCCAGGAGGGAAAAGGGGCATTTCACATGGGTAATCTGAATTGCTCTTGGGAAAGCTGTTTGAATGAATCTGGGATTTGGGCTCCTACATTTATAACCTATATTACATGTCTAAAATTAGATCATGTGAATAGTCCCTTTCAAATAAAGAGGAGAAAAAATAAATATATTCCAACCAGTTGATTTTAAAACAGGAAATAAAACGCTAATAACACAGATAATGTCTTGGGACAATTGACAGACATGCACTTAAGTTAACAACAGCCAAAGAGCCAGCCAGTTCCTGGAGATTCATGACTGTTTAGCGAAGGGAATGCATCGCCAGGAACCCACCCAGGTCAGCTCAGTACTACAGCTACAATTAGTTTTGGGCAACAATCTTAAAAAGTACTGCTGGCTTCCCAAGCGTTTCTAGAAGAAATAGCATCTGGGCAAGCAGCCAGCTAACAGGCTTCTCTCAAACAGTTATTACAGCATCCAGGAGAGACTGAAATGCTGTAAGGCAAACCCTGCCTATTTCATCCCATAAGAAGAAATACTTACATCAGTTACAATAGTACGTCAACTATGGCTTGGTACCCCAAAACAGAACACATGAAATGTAATGCTTGTAGTTCCATGAGAAAACTCACAACCATGAATGTCCTCAAAAGCTTACTTTCTATACGTCCATCCCCAAAAACTTCCCATTCTAATGGCAATGTAAATGGAGTCTTTAAACAGCTGATATTTTAATTTTTGTATTTTACACTAATTATAAGAATTATTAGAATTACACTAATGAAGCGAAGCTAACACATCATATTCCTGTATTGGAGCTGATATTCCTCTAGTTGCCTCAGAGAGTGCGAGACTGTACTGACTCCCCAGCACGAAGCTGTGATCCTCAGGCTTTTAGAAGCCCCTATAAATTTGACAATAAATTTGATTATGAGGCTTAAGGCAATTATATGCTCATTACCCACACCACTGTGTTGCTCATACTGTGATCCTCCTGCATTTGCCTGTGCTTAAGCACATGTTCTGCCTCACAAACCATGAATGTTATGAGGAAATTGGGAGAGAGTTTATGCCTCTTACGTTTCACAACCAAGTAGCGCACGTCTGCCTCAAGCATTGCATGGGTATTTATTAAAATAAGAAACCCAGATGCATAAAGAGTTTGTCCACAGCAGTAGGCTCACCTGCTGGGGTTAAGGGAAGGACTTAACTTAGAACCAAATTCTGTGACTATTTTATTTTATGGCATTTTTATGGTCCGAAGGTCAGCCTGCTCCCTCATCTCCAAAAGTGACCCAGTAAGGACCTGGCCAAGGCCCAAGGCCATCCTCACAGTGCAATGTCTTACAGGCCACACACAGCCAACCATTTTGGTTTTGCCCACTTAGATGAAGATTAGTTTGAGTTCTATCACACCAATCGAGGTGACACCACGTTGTTCAGAGTATTTATACCTTAAGGCTGTCATAAAAATGTTGTATGATAAAACTGACATCCAAAAAACTATCGATTAGCTTTAACTTTCAGTGATTTGTAAAGATCCATTTGAACTCTGAAAACACACCGAGACTGCACACTTCAGAAGTTCTTTTCATCTGTCTCTGATTTGATTTTTAAGTCAACAGAAATAGTTTTGTCATTGATTTCTGTTACAGAAAACTAAAAGGCCCCAAACTAAATGTGTATCTCCTCAGTCAGAGCAGCAGATAATTTTGCATATGCTTTCACTGCACCTTTTGATTTCTTTAAATGATTGCAGATTAAAAACCTTTGCCATTTATAGTACAGTTCAAAAATCTGTTCGCAGATCTACTATTTACATATAACTCCATTCCAACAGCCTCTCATTTTGGCAACACCAGCAACACCAGACAGACTCTTCTCAGACAATAATTGGAAAATAAGACACATTTGGCAGTTCAGTGCAAACCAAAGGGGATGTTCTGAGGAAATAACATCAGAAGTTGGCAAGATGGCAGATGCATTCACTTACTTGAACTAAATTCAATCAACAAATTTTGCAATGTAAAGACAAAACTTTGAAACTTAATTCAAATATTGTTTCCACCGTAATATCCAATTGCAAAAGCTGGAAGCCCACCAAAAGCTCAAGCAGATGTCAAACCACCTTCAATAGCAGGCATTTCAAGGCATTAATGGAAACAAGTTTGCAACAAACCATTCTAGCACTTGTCAGTTGACAACTCAGTTGTCAGAAAGCACCATCTCTGGAAAGGAGCTGGAAATAGAAGCAGTGTGTTAAGAACTTTGGCCACACAATGTATACCACCGGGCAGCTGAAGGAAAATGCATGAGTCTGTTGAATTTCTTCACTGAAGTAAACAAGATGTGAAGCAAAATGGACACACAAAACCAAGTGAGAATAACCCTCTTGATGAGTTCATTCCCATTCAAAATCCCAATAAATCTGAGAGCAACATACAGCCCAGAGGTCTTTAAGGATGTCTTGTCAGCAACATATTGTTCAAGAGACTCTTTAACATTCTTTGCAAACACGAGAAATGAAAAAGTAAACTGAGAGAATTAAGTGCACTCAGCTTCAGTGCTTGGGCCAGTGAGTGCTGGGGAATCACTAGTATCATTTCTTGGAGTTTCAATAATTCTAATGATATCTGTCTTAAACTCTCCCCTCAAAAGAAAGAGAGAAATTTAGGATGGAATGGTTAGAGATGGAACACAGTACCCAAGGGATCAGAGTTCAATGTGTTGTTCCAAACAGATTTAGTGCACAATCTCGGGGAAATCATTAAAGCCAGATGCTTGAAGATACTGAGGTAATGCTTCCTGCAGTATGGCTTCAAGGATGTGGGCGACAACAAATGCACTCCCACACCAGGCCAAATCTTCTCCTGATTCTTCTAATGGACAACGAAACCAAGAATACTGGAATCAGGCACACAGGTTGTGGATGCAAATTGCGGAATGAGGCTCCACCCCAGTTCTGCAGTGCCCCAGGCAAGAAAAACTTGCCCTAGACAAAGTGATGCGTGCAAGGTACAGGGAGACCAAAGTACTCCTGCTTCCTATGAGAGGCAGGCCTCCAGGGTCACGTTCCGCTTTCTAAATTGCTCTTCTTGCACAACACTGATGTTCCTCTTGCCCTTGGACAGCTGTGCACAGCAAACAGAACATTATACCTGCTTCTCCAAGCAGGAATGCATGCAGCTACGAGAAACCGCAGGAAAGGAAAGAGTCAAGGCTAAAGCATTTGACTCCTTTCCATTCTCAGATAGCCAACATACTATCCCCATGCATGTTATCATCTTGGCACAGCAAGCGAGCGACTTTCTATGATTAAATAAACAGAAACACAACTGACTCATACTAGCTTTTTTTTAATGCAGAGAACGGAATGCATTAAAATACAGTAATCTCAAAATTACAAACTCTAAAGGATATGGCAAGAAAATATTGGCTAGATTAGCAGTTCATTACCAAAAATACAGCCTTTTTCTCAGTTAACGAATTTCTGTGCAGTAATTACCATTCAAGTGATAGTGTAATGATTTAGGATGTCAGGTTCAAGCAGTTATCATTTGACTGCTAAACAAGCACTCCAGAACAGAAAGCTGCAGCAAGTTTTAAAACACACAGCCTTGCAGAATGAATCACAGGGAGCTGCTTCACTTGTGGAACTCACACTCTTTCGAGACTTTCCATCAATCACTTGATTCGGCAATAAAACTCACTGAGCAAACAAGCTATGAAAAAAGACTGAGTAAATTGAACTTTTCCAGGGCAGAAACATATCTTACCTATCAAATTGGTTTACAGGGCAGTCCAGCCTATTATTCAGGACTGAGTCTTCTAAAATTTCCCTTTGCAGACTGGAAGTGAAAAGCGGAAGAGGATTTCCAGAACATGACATTTCATCCTGTTGCCAAGGTGTCAGGTGCCTCAAGTAACTTTACCACAAATCAACAGAAATCTTGGCTTTGGTTGCTCTGTTACCGAGCAGCTACTGCAGAGCATGTGCTCCAACTTCCAGTGCCGCTGTCTGTACAGCAGTGCCTGGTGCAGCGCAGCTATTCCCACACAAGGGAACATTAGTTAATTTGCATTCACAGTTACCATATGAGGTGTGAGTTTATGGCAGTCCACACATTTTATATTTAGAAAATTAATGTAATTATCTTAGATATAATAACAAAAGTAACTCACCAACCCATCGCAATTGCTGATAGCAACTGAAGCATTTGGCAGATCAGTGATATCCCCAACATAGAGGCAATTCCCATAGAGAGGTTCGATGTGAGTCTCATCCGAGTCCTCCTGCCATTCAACTGTTGCTCCAGGGGCAACGAGCCTGGAGTTTGGTCGCAACCTGAAGTGAAACTCTCTTCCAAAAACAGTGACATTGTAAAATATTTGCTCATTTGCTGCTTCGTGTTGCAAGTCGTCCACAGCTCTCCTGAAGCGTGCTTTTGGTGGTCCGGACACCAGGTGGGATAGGAACCTGCCCTCTGAGTCGGTGCTGGTGGGGATGACAAGGCTGTACTCCTCTATATTCCTCAGAATGGGATCTTTGCGGGGAAAGATACGAGAGGAGAGAGATACTGGACCTAAACACGTCCTCATGCCGCCGGATTTTTATTCCATTATTCATTAGCACAGCAGACACTTACATAAGGCAAACGGACACTGCCCTGTACAAGCACTTGGTTCGCCAGCACGAAGCGTGCAGAGTTCATTCAAACTTGCCTTTGCTTCCCAAAGCAGCGGATAGCTGCCCGAGCCCGCCCGCCCGCGGGACCGCGCGCTCCCGGCCATACAGCGGAGTCCCGGGACCCATAGCCCAACCCCCGGGGAGCAGAGGGGCTTCCCGGCCGGGCGGCGATGCTCAGAGAACGCGGAGCCGTTTCGGGAGCGCTCGGAGGGTCAGGGGAAGGACCCGGCGTGCGGACTGCCAGCCTGTAAGGCTGCGTGTCGCTCGAAATCCCCGCGGCGCGGCGGGGATGGGCCGGCTGGGGACGGGGACGCCGCGGGCAGCAACCGGCAGCGGTGCCAGCGGCCGCCCGGGGACTTCGGGACGGTGGCGACGGCCGAGGCAGCGAGAGGAGGAGCAGGTAGACGAGCTGCCATGTGCTTCATCCCGCACCGGGAACTCCAGGACTCAGCCCTGCCCCGTGCAGGTCGGGCAGGGGCGGCTGCGGGCACGGCGCGGTGCCGCCGGCGACGCTCCGCGTCCCCGTTCGCATCTCCGTCCCTATCCCGGTCCCCGTCCTCGCCCGCCGCTCGCAACTGGAAACCCGGCAAAAGCGCCCGCAGAAGAAGTTCGGGAGGAGCAGCAAACCGCGGGGCTCGCAGCCGTGACTTGAGACGGGCGGGCTGCCCGGCACCGACCGGCGGAGACAGGGCGAAGCGAGCAGCCCGGAGGCGGCGGACGGCCGCGGGACCCGGCGCGCACCTACCTCTGTGCCCGGGACGCCGCGGGGCAGCGGCGGGCAGGCAGAGCGCGCAGCAGAGCAGGACGCAGGCGAACCCCGCGGGAGGCTCCATCGCGGCGCTCCCGGCCCGAGGTGGGGAGCGGCCCCGGGGCTGCCCGCAGCCGGGGCGGGCGGGCGGGAGGCGGTCCCTCTCCGCTCCTCTCCGCGCCGCTCAGCGCTGCCCCGCGCCCCGCCGCCCGCGCATTCGCCCAGCCGCAGCCGCAGCGGCAGTGGCGGCCGCGCTCCCGGCTCGCAGCGAAGCAGAGACACCAGGAGGCGGCGGGGGTATAATACTGGAAGCACAGGGCGTGCGGGAGTGAAGTCAGGCTGATTGACAGAGGAGCTGCCACACGGCGCAGCCGGCCCGAGGGGAGCGGGGACTGCCCGCCCTGCCCGGCCCCGCGGCTCCGAGCCGCCCCGCTCCGCTCCGCCCGCCTCGGGGCTCGGGGTGCGGGGCTCGCGGGTGCCCCGGGGCGGCGGGCAGGGGCTGGGGCTGCGGGGGCGGTGCCGCCCGGTGCGGGCCGCTCAGACTGAATTCACGTGGGAACGGGAGCCGGGAGAAGTTCGGGCACCCCCGAGGGAGTTGAGCCGGAGGCGCGGGGACCCATCGGAAGCGAGGAACAGCTGGAAAAAGTACCGGCGGCCCAGAGAAACCACATCACAGGTCCTCACTCGGAGAATAAATTGACCTAAGTAGCAATTTCACGGGGAAAATTATTTGGACCGTTTGCTTGGAAGGCTAAAATGACTTGCTGCAAAGCCATCCTACCATCTTATCTCAAATATCTGTAAAATGGAGAGAGAGGCTCTGGAAGCATTCAGGAATACTATAAATACAATATAGAAGAAGATTTTTAAAAATAATTAAATAATGAAGAGTGGCCTTTATGGAAAAAAACAAGTTATATTTGTTTCCATATGGCCAGGATAAATGCCATACTGCTTATTCCTTTCAGATAATGTATATATTTACTCAGCTGTTACATTATCGGGATCACATGCTGTTTTCATCATTTTACTCTTTAACCTTGCAGAATCCCGAAAGCCCTTCCTGTGCTCCTGCTGTCCTCGCCAACCCGTGGCCTCCCCTACCGCACACACATTTGCAGAGTATCTGCATGTCCCAAACCCTCCACATTTGCATGCAATGCCTTCCTGCAGGATCTGGTACTCTGCCAAGAAATTTTCCCGGGTATCCTTGCCTATTCTTGCTCCTCCTATATGACTACAGGTCCAATTAATGCTTGTAGTCCTCATATTCCAAACACAAATGAAGGGTGCAGGAGAGAAATACCAGTGCTGCTCAGTGCCAGTGCCTGGGTATTATGGAGCCCCGGTGTGAGCAGCTATGGCAGCACACGGTATCCTCCCTGCTTGGTTTGCCGCTCCTGTTCGATCTTCTCATTTTTTAGGTTAAGGATAAAAAGGGAAAGATTATTCTGAATAATGGAGTAGATCAATTTGTGCATTACTTTCAGACATCCCTTTATCTTTTTAAATGACCTCTGCTTGGGATGGCTGGCTGTGCTGGGCTTCTCCCAGTTCTTCCCTTCGGTTTGTTTGTCTGTTGGCTCATGTTTTGTTTTGTTTTGTTTGCGAGTCCATATTGAGCAGCTTCTCCTACTTAGAATCTCATAGACTTTCATCAGTACGCAGCTGGAAATGTTCCAACTTCATTTTTATTGGACTTGTATTTTAAGCTGATGATGTGGCTTTTTTGTGTTCCGTCCATCCCATCCTGCTCAAATTGAAATAACTTCTGCTCATAAACTTGAAAGGGAGAGGGATTGGCCATATATTTGAAATCAAAGTTCCTGTTTCTATATGATGCATCCAGAAAAAAACTAAGGAGGTGGGGTAGATTACAGGAAAAACCCCACAACCCAGCCAAGAGTTCTACTAATTAAAATGGGTTTTAGTTCTTGAAAAAATTAGAGATTAGAAGATGTGCTTTAATATGGATAACAGCTGCACTGCAAAGTAATGATAGAAACAAAAAGAATCAGTAACTGCCTCCATGTAGTTTATTTCTACACAGAAACCAAGCCCTGTGTGCATCCCTTACTATCCTGATGCACGTGGCCCAGAACTGAGAACTCTGCTGTTTGATGGAACTATTTTACAACCTCCTTTAGGGTTTTCTCTTAATCCTGAACTGAGAACAAGTGTCAAGCAATGGAGCCAGATCTGCAGTCAAAAAAAACCCTGTGTTTCCACTGAACTCACTGGACTAAGCCCTGGTCCCTCAGTGAAGTCGGTGAGACTTCTGCCACTGACTCCAATGGAGTCAGGATTTTATGCAATAGATTCACAGTGCCAACTCAGACCAAGTGTGGATGCACCACATGGCACAGCAATGAGCCCGTTTTCCTTCCAGACAAAAAATGTATCCAAGTTTGATCCAGAGGAGGAGATCCAAAGCTTGCCAGGAACCACAGAGAGTGAGTAGGTAAAATTCCAGAAGAAAAGAGCAGTTCTTGAACCCTCACCCTGCTCTTACCCCACTGTAGCTTGGGGAATCCCCCTTCAGAATTCATTCTCCATTTTCTACACTGCTCTCGAATCCTTGACGTAGGTAATCGAGGTCACTGCCTGGGTTTCCATGCAATGGCCTTGCCAGGATACTTCACATTTTTTTAGAATGAACCAGGCAAACTCAACATGAAATGTATGTACTGCTGCATTACTCATCCTTCACAAACCTCTCAATTAATTGGTGAGAATGGAGTCACATCATATTTATTTTCCTGGAACGAAGGGAAGAGGACCAGATACTGAGATTGCGCTCTGACAGTTGGAGCTGAGGGCACACATCTGCTGCTGCCAAACGTGACTACAATCACACAGACTTTTGCCTTTGCTGGAGACAGGCATGCAGAAAGGAAAAAATGATGCGCTGTGTCCTGAATGAATACCTAGTCTGAAGGAAAGGGCTTCTAGCAGCTTATGCTGGCATTCCCAAAGCAGCTTTAAACAACCCAGCTGAGCCATGAACAGCCCTGTGACTCAAACAATACAGAGTTCAGCACTGCCTGCCTGCCTGAATATTTACTTGGATTTACGGATTCTGTCTGCTCTGGGTTTGTGCAGTCAGTCCCTGTTCCAGCTTGGGCACATGCATACAAACTGCAGTCAGGCCTTTCCTGTGGAGGTGTTCTCTCAACATTTAGTTTTGCTTGGTAAAATGAAAAGATCCTGAGTGTACATCACCAGCTGCTGCTGTGAAAGTGTCTCACATACATATAACTATACCTCATGCCTGGCATTTCTAACATCTCCTGCTGTTTTCAAGGGAGAATCCTCAGTTAGTTGGGCTGCAAGAGGAGATGATTGGCTCAATGTGAGCAGCTAACCCGGAATCTTCTACAGCCTCTATGATCCAAACCAGCCCAAGGTCTCATATGAGAGGTTCCCCAGAAAGGAGTTCTCATTTCTGACCTCCTTAGTGGGAGCACAGTGCCATTCTGCAAAAGGATTGTGCATTGCCTGCTTTCTGTCTAGTGCAGATTGCTCATTGCTTTCGCCCTAATCTTGTGTACATACTTTGGGCTATGTAATAACATAAAGCTTAATAAAAAGGAAGAAACGTTAAAATAGCCTGCCAGTTCACTTCTTCCACACTTGGCATTTCCAGGCTCTACAGTGTTTGCCACTGCATGGCAGAGTTATATACTACCCACAAAAAAGACATGTGTTGGAGCAGCTGATGCTTCAGAGCAGTAACCACAATAGCAGTGGTCCTGTCTTTGTTCCCCTTTACCTGAGCACAGTAATGAAATGAAATATCACATACACACACAAACCCAAAAGACCAATGTAACAATACAGTTATCAAATTCTGATAATTTCATCTCCACTCTTTTTTTTAAAGAAAGGTAAAAGATTATTTCTGGCACCAAAGAAATACTGTGAGAAAAATAAAGTGACAAAAAACTAAATTAAAGCAGTGACACCAATGCTAGACATTTTGATTTCTGGAGCAAGAAAGGAGTGGACATGACCAAAAATACATACGCCTTGTATTGCTAACCAGCAAAGCCCTTCCTCCAGCAGGAGATGCTGGCTCACTGTACAAAAGGTGCCATCTCCTCTGCCCACTCCTCCAGAAGTTTACCTCCAGCCAGCTCCCTGACCCCCCAGACATCTGGCCACACAGGGACAAGCTGCAGATGCCTTCTCAGGCCTACACTCATTGACAACATGGGTGCAGATTTCTTCTGCACGTGGTCCAAAGCTCCTGCCTGACCGTGGCCGTGCAGCTGAACCACACACATACCACTGTGCATTCAGGTATGGGGCAGAGCATAGCAGAACTAGGAGGTGGGTCCAGCTTCCAGCAGTTTCTTCTGCATTCAGTTGAGCTGCTCCATCCTGACATTGTGGCCCATAGTACATGTTCCATCTTAATTTCCCTTCACATTCTCTCTATCATCATAACTCATAACATTTCATTGTTAACATTTCTTTCAATAACTGCCTGTGTTTAATCGCTGGTAGAAACGCCCCATGATAATAAGTACAGTCCCTCCCCTCTGTTTTCACCTTGATTCTTTCTGTGCAGATTTACTGCCTCGCTATTAATATTCCAGCCACGTGATTTATCCCAGCATGTTCCCAGAATACTTGCCTTCCCTATATAAATATTTGAATGATCTTAATTTCAACTAATTAGTACTGGGACATTTGATTTCCCTCCTGAAGAATTCTCATTTGATACTAACCAGTTCCTTTCCGGTTTATGAGATCTATATTGAAGGGAGAAAATAGAGTTCCTGAAAGAATCACTTACTATTGTAATACCCTTCTAGCTTTCCTCATACAGTTCGTGTCAATCTGAACAACTCTCCTAGGTCTAACATCTCAGAAACACCAGGTGCAACAGGTAGTTACAGTAAAGCATCCCTCCCCTGTCCATCAACACGCATCAATCCCACGGGAAGATGGAGCTGAGGAAGAACATTGGCTGTGATCTTGGGGGCAAACTTACGCAGCACACGTGGGCTTCATGCTGGAGGTGTAATGGGAGCTCGATGGCCCTGTGTCACCCTCTGTTTCATCACCTTTGCTATCAGCTTCGGCTACAAAGGAAGCTTACAGCAGCCAACAGTTTGCCTTTCCATTTTTTTCCCCAGCGAAAATGTAGCTATATATGACTTCCTTGAAGGACACTCAGCAGGTTTGGCTGAAATATTTTGACTACGTAGCATTACTTTTGTAAAAAGAAAAGGATCAACATCTTCCAGAAGAAGAACTTCTGGGAGGAAAAAGTGTTTCAACCAGCCACACTTACAATTCATTCTGCTAGAATAAAGTCTTCTCAGAAGCACTTCTGCCATGCAGATTCCTCTGCTCTCCAGAAAACACCATTCATTTTCTCTGATTTACCCCCAAAGCCATTAAGTGGCTGCTGAGCCAAAACGTCGTCTTACTGAGTGAAGGTGCATATAAAGAGCATATATTAAGAAGCAAGTCAAAAGTAATTATTTATAACTACAAAAAATGTTTTTTTTTTT